>VYZX01002998.1:446856-522794 GCA_013401335.1 Brachypteracias leptosomus | reverse complement strand
TCCTGTGGTGCCCAGAACTGGACTCACAAGTGCCAACTATGCCCTCTTGAATCCCAAGGGATGGACAGCACCTCTCCCAGCCCCTGCATCAGGACTCATCCTCCCATGAAAGTGCCACCTCCAGAAGGGAGGTGACCGAAGGTCCCATCCCACAGCCAGGGGGATGTCTCTGGTCAGGGGGGATCCTCTGGCAGGTTACTCAACACTGGAGGGTTTGGGGGCCACTTTCCAGGTACCTTTGGGCAGTTTGCAGATCCAGTCCAGCTGGGCTTCGCACTGCATTGGCATCCACTGCAGGGACGCCAGGTCCAGCACCGCGCACGTCCGGATGTCGTCGTCGTCGTAGTTACTGCGGTCAAAGTTGTGGTAGAAAAACTGGGGGGGCCAAGAGAGATGGGCCGTGTTGGGCATTTCCACCAGGTCTGCCCCCACCCTGCACCCCCAAACTCCAGGAGTCATCCTGGGAACCCCCCCTGGACTCACCCCCATCCCGTCGCTCCACCTCCAGCTCCGGTCCCCCGCGGGGTCCCGCCGGTTGAGGCCGATCCAGAACCAGTGCTGCTCGTGGAGCTCCGGCTCCGACTCCCTGGGGGAAGCCAGGGGGAAGGGTGAGAACACAACCCCCCTCCAAGATGGAGGGTTTTATAGTTATATACAGGTATATATTTATAATCCAGCCTTTTTTTTGTTCATGTTCAAAGCCCGCTGTCCCCACAGCCCCCAAAGGCAGGAGCTGGGATGACGGACACACCAGCTCAGCACTCAAGGACTTTTAAACCCAAGCTCCATCCCCAGGTTACACCAAATTCCCTGCACTCCTCCCACATCCCATCTTTGGTGTAGCCACACCAACTGATGCACCTTCTGCCCACAAGTTCATGCTCTGAGCACCACGTCCCTGCTCTGTCCACCCCTCCAGAGCACGGGGAAGGGTGTGGGGTCATGCCAAGCCCAGCTGGGCAGTGGGACATGCACCGGGTGCAGCCTCTCACCCAAAAATCTTGTTGAGGGTGTTGGCAACGAAATGTTCCTCCTCGTAGCTGCCCAGGCTGAGCAGCTGGGCCCCCAGCTCCCGGCAGAACTCCTGCGCCCCGATCCACGTCTTCTTCTCTTGCAGCTTCTCAAAGTTGAACACCTGAGGAAGGAGGAATGGGCAGCAGAGAGGGGTGAGCACCAGGAGATGACCTCATAGAATGATAATGGTTGGAAAGGACCTCTAGGATCATCAAGTCCAACCTTCATCCCAACATCTCCCTGACCACTAGACCATAGCCTCAAGTGCTACATCTACTTGTTTTTTAAACCCCTTCAGGGATGGTGTCCCTGCCATGGCAGGAGGGTTGGAACAAGACCATAGAATCATTTAGGTTGGACAAGACCTCTAGGATCATCAAGTCCAACCTTCATCCCAGCATCTCCTCAACCACTAGACCATGTCCCAAAGCACCACATCGACTCATTTGTTGAACCCCTCCAGGGATGGTGACTTCTGCACCTCCCTGGGCAGCCTGGTCCAGTCCCTGACCACTCTCTCAGCAAAGAACTTCTTCCTAATGTCCAATCTAAACCTCCCCTGCTGCAATTTGAGGCCATTCCCTCTCGTCCTATCATTAGTGATTTGGGAGAAGAGCCCAACCCCAGCCTCACCACAACCTCCTTTAATGTAGTTGTAGAGAGCACTGAGGTCTCCTCTCAGCCTCCTCTTCTCTAGACTAAACAACCTCAGTTCCCTCAGCCTCTCTTCACAAGCCATGTTCTCCAGACCTCCTTGTCCCCATCCTGGAGCCCACTGCCACCACTCAGCCCCCAACCAGGCTTGTGGAGTCTGGGCTGCCCTCCCAAGCTCCAGAACATGCTCCTCACCCCTCCCTGCACCAGTGGGGAGGCAGATGGCCAGGGCAGGCCCCCCAGCACCCCTCACCTTGTAGCAGTGGCGGAGCTTGGAGTCGGAGCTCCATCCCGGGGGGCAGGCGGCGGTGAGGCTGGGGGTGGGGTAGGGACCCGGCAGCTCGGGGTTCACGGGGGTGCCCAGGTTCTGCCGGCAGATGTACTTGGCCTTGAAGGTGCTGCAGTTCTTCACCTCCCACAGCCCCATGGAGCTGCCGGTGGCCAGGGCCACGCAGCCACCCTTGTTGTAACCTGGAGCACTCACGGGAGCAGGGGGGGGGATGCCAGAATTAGGGTTGGACCAGAGCCAGCACCCACCCTGTGTGGAGGGGGTGTCCCCAACCCTCCCGTGGCCACCCCCTTACCGGGCTGGTCGCGGTTCCAGTGGGTGTACATCACCTCATCCCCGCTCAGCCAGCGGAACGCGCCCGTCTCGTTGATGTCCTGCAGTGCTGTCCAAAAATACTCCCCATCCCAGCCATAGATGAGGCTGCTGACATAGGCCTGCTCGAACCTGGGAGGGTGGTGATGTCAGCTGAGATGCCACCACCCCACGATGCTCCAGCCCTTGCACACAAAGCCCAACTGCTGGGTCATACCCCACCTTGGAGGGGCTCATTTTGGGGCAAACCCCATGATGCTCCAGCCCTTGCATGCAAAGCCCAACTGCTGGGTCATACCCCACCTTGGGGGGGGCTCATTTTGGGGCAAACCCACTGATGCTCCAGCCCTTGCATGCAAAGCCCAACCTCTGGGCCATACTCCACCTTAGGGGGGCTCATTTTGGGGCAAACCCCATGATGCTCCAGCCCTTGCATGCAAAGCCCAACTGCTGGAACACACCCCACCTTGGAGGGGCTCATTTTGGGGCAAACCCCATGATGCTCCAGCCCTTGCATGCAAAGCCCAACTGCTGCGTCATACCCCACCTTGGGGGGAGCTCATTTTGGGGCAAACCCACCACTATTGGTGTGGCACTGACCTGTTGGTGATGGTGACCAGCGTGGAGCCGTAGTCGGAGCACGTCTTGCGGGCATCGCTGTAGGGGACCCGGTCCTCACCCAGCCAGAAGCAGGAGGGGCTGTGCCACTTCCAGCCCTGGGGATGGGGGACAGGGAACATCCATCACCCCAGCCCTCCCCAGAACCATGGGAGCAAACCCAGGGGGGTGAAAGCAACATTCCACATCCCCCACCACCACCTTCTCCTGGGAGGTCTCCTGCCCCTGGCCGCCCCGGCTTGACCCTGCTCAGCTTTGAGCTCTACCAAGCCCCCGGCCCCAGAGGACGTGGCTGCAAGGAAAACAAACACCCAGGCAGCTTCAAAGCCGGGGAAATGTTCTCCCTGGCAGCGTCCAGCCCCGGCCGGGGCGCGGGGAGGGGAGCACAATCCTCCTCTATACGCCGCGGGGCCGGAGCCAGCGCGAGTCCCACCAGAGCCAGCTCTAATCCCCCGCCTTGTTGATGTTGGAGCCTCTCCGGGGCTGCAGACACAATAGTGCCTGTTTGCTGCCAGAGCAGGGAGCGGGGTGGCCCCGGGGCTGGCGGCCATGTGGGGAGGGACATGGGGGCTCAAAGGCAAGAGGGGACATGGGGGTGATGAGAGAGCAAGCTGGGCGGGGAAGGGGCTCAGCCAGGGAGACAAGTGGCCCCAGGCTCAGGGACCCTCCTGGAATGGTAGGAAGCATCACTGGGGCTTTACCCCAGGTCTCCTGGGCTTTGGAAGGACAGTGGGGGACATGTGGCATCTGCAGCAGCATCAGCAGAGTGGGGAGGGAGCAGGAGAGCAGCTTTAGGACAGCAAGAGAAAAATGACCCCAAATTCTACTTTCTCCCCCGAGTTCCTGCTCCTGCAGCTTTTCCCCAAAGTTAGAAAACCCAGGTATGGACCCACCAGCTGGGTCCTGCTGGGAAAAGCACGGACACCCCAAGAAAGGGGCCCAGCATGGGACAGTGCAGGTTCCTGATGGCCCCAGAGGGTTCCTCAACCAGCCCTGGGCCTCAGCATCACTAAAACCACATGGGTGCTCTCCCATGCACCAAACTCCACAGCAAGCCCCTGGGATCCAAAAAGGGGCCAGAATGGGACCATCAACCCCAACTGCTGCCTCCAGCTCCTGATCCCAACGTGCCCCTGCCTCCCTCTCCAGCTCTGCCTTTCCTGCACCCAAATCTCCATCCCTCTCTGCTTCCTTTTAAGGCTGTTCCAAAAATAAAGGAGGTTTGGAAAGAAAAAGAAGAAAAAAAACCCAAGAAAAACCAGCACGGTGGCTGGAGAGGACTAGGGCTGATCCCCTGAAGAAGATGCTGCTTCCTCTCCATCAGCCTCTGCATCTGGGTGGCAATCAGCCCCGATGAGGAGGGGGAGGAAGGATGGGAAAAAGTCTTTCCTCCATTCATTTATCACCCCCAGTTTATTTCCCACTGGGTGCATCTCTGCTGGGCACCCAGGGCCAGGGTAAGACTGTGGCTGGAGAGGCAAGAGGGAGTTAAACCTGCATGGGGACATCCTCAGGAGTGCTGCAGGGACGAGCTGATGGTGCCACCACCACCCAGACACCTTGTCCCCAGCACCCACCAACACCAGGGCTCCTCCAGCTCCAACTGGCTCCAACTGAATCTGGCTCGGTGTGCCAGCTTGCCAGGCTCTGAAAGAGCTCAGGAGGAGCCAAGTGGCTGCTGGGGTTTGTCTCTGCTGTGATGGGTAAAGCCTTGGGCAGCACCTCTGGGAGCTGGCCCAGTGGGGCTGTTTGCTAGTCCGAGCGTGCTCCAGCTCTCTTTGAGGAGCTGGGAGATGCCAGGTTGGCCCCACAGAGACTTTGCAAAGAGGCACAAAAGATCCTGCCCAGCCAGCGTGGGAACGGGGCGGCCTCAGCCCCATTGACGCCCGGGGAAACTGAGGCAGAGCAGGGTTTGGGTGAGGATCTGCCAGTTTGGTGCCCGTGTCCCCAAAACACCCGTATCCTGCCCAGAGAAGGCAGCTCCTGCCATCGGCCGGGGCACGGGGCTGGCAGCTGCTGCCAGGCTCCCACGTGGAGCAGCTCTGCTGCTGGGATTTGGCACGGGGAGAGGCAAGGGGATAAAAAAAAAAAGAACAACCCTGCTGGCAACCAAGCCAGGGGAGGATCTTGGACGGGGAGACACACGTTTGTCCCAGTTTCTCCCCGTGGCCTCATGCAACCACACAAGTGAAGGGCTCAGCAGCCCCAGGATGCTCTGTGGTGCCAGCAGCCCCCAGGCACAGCTCCAGGTGCTGCTCACTGGGGCTCCCTGGACTGGTTTTGGGGAGAGGTCCCCAGCAACCCTTAAGTCCTAGGCATCAGGGAGAGCCATGGAGCAGCCAGAGCCACCTCCCCCTCCAGGTGCCCCTCACCTTTCGGCACCCGTGGTCATCCTCCTCCTTCTCCTGGCTCACCCGACCGGGCTTCTTGCAGATGGAGGGCAGGGTCTGGTTGCAGGGGCTGTCATTCCACCTCCCCTCCTGCACAGCAGGGAGAAGAGCAGGGCTAAGCCCATCCCACAGCCTGGAGAGTTTCCCAGCCCATCCCTCCTCACTTTGGCTCCACAGACTTTCCTTCTCTACATCAACTCCCCAAGGATGCTGTGCTAGATCCCTCCTATCCCAGCAGCCAAGATGAGCCAGGTTCAACCCCAGCTGGAGATGCTCCCCAGGTTATCCCTCCCTTCCATGAGGATGCTCTCTGGGGAGGTGCAGGGTGAACCCCCCACCCCGGGCACTCACAGGTCCCCAGATGGTCACACAGTCCTCCAGGCTGTCACGGAAGTTGTTGGGCTCAAAGGGGTGCCAGTAGGTGAACCTCACGGGGGTCCCATCTGACCACTCGAAGTTCATCTGCAGCTTGAGGTCATTCAGGCCAATCCAGAGCTCCTCCACGTCTGCAGAGACAGGAGGGTGGGGATGAAACTCCCTCTGCCTGGCTGAAACCTTGCAGGAACCCCTCAGTGACACGAGCCCCCATGATGGGACCATGTCTCTGCAAAGCCCCAAAACCTCACTGCAGGGCTCAGCCCCTGACCCCAGTGGTGCCAGTGGGCAGGAGGAGGATGGACCCACAGACAGGGACACACAGGGACATTTGCCAGCACTATTCAGAAAGGTTCTGGCAGCAGCACAGTGGTAGAAGCCCAGACCTGCAGGCTCAGGTCCAGAGAGCCACTGGTGTTCAACTATTCCCTCCCATCCCAGGCTGCTCCCAGGCTGAGGGCACTGGCACATCCCCCTCCTCCATCTCCTGCCTCCCTCCACACCAAGTCCCTTCAGCCTCCAACCCCTCCCCAGTCCCCACTGAACTCTGGTTCTCCTTGATGTCCCCATGGCAGGTTTTGCTGCCCGGCCTGGGCTGGAAGCTCATGGGAGGGTGTTATTTGGCCAGAGGGGCTGCACTTGTATGGGAACAGCAAAACCAGGCTGGAGGGTGACCCTAACAAGGGGTGGCACAAGAGGGGTCTGGAGGATGGTGGCATGGGTGCTCCCCCACCACTGTGAGATCCCTCGGGCTGGGACTTCCCAAGCACCTTCCCAGCTCCAGCACAGCCCAAGGGGGGAAACTTCAACCCAACTACACCAGGGTGAAGCCAGAACTGGAACAGCAATCTGGGATGCCACAAGCAGGTGCTCCCCTTCTGATGTAGACACAAGAGGTGCAGCCTCCTCCAGCAAGCCCAGTAGGACTTTTTTTCCCATCTTTTACTCCATTAACCAACTGGGACCAGTGCCATTCCCAGCTGTGCACTTTCTTCCTCAGCACTGCAGGATCCTGGGAAGAGCTTCTACATGTGCTGGATGGAGAATGTGCCTGGGGAACAGGCTCCTCAAGCAACACTTCACCTCCCAGCTGGGGTCTCCACTCCCTTAATTCATCTTTCCAGCCTCCACCACACAGAAGTGACCCCAAAATTGGACGAGGACACAGTGAGCTCCCCCTTACCTTGCTTGATCTGCTTGGTGACAAACTCCAGCTCGGAGAGGGTGTGGATGCTGACCAGGTCCCCCCCACTCCTCAGGCAGGTCTTCTTCGCCTCCTGCCAGCTCTTCTTCTCCCCCACCAGGCGGTAGCAGTTGGACTGGAAGGGCTGCCAGCTGGGCTCACAGTCCACCTTCACCTCTGACCACGAGTCTGGCAGGGCACAAGGCAGCCTGAGGACTCCTGTCCTGCTCTCTAACCCTCCCCTTGGCAGGGAGGAGACCATGGGCAGGGGACCACAGTCCCACAGTGTGCTCAGGAGACCGAGCCAAAGCCACAGTGGGGAATCCAATGACAAAGTGTGGGCAATGGTGGCTTTAGAGCTCTGGGGACAACACAAAACCCCTTCTGTTTGTAGAAGAGTGATGGCCAGAGCAGGGCACAGACACCCCATCCCCTGGGGACCTCCTGTTGCCCTTGATTCCTCCTCTACCACCCAACCTATAATTCCACCAAGAGTTTCTCAGGGGATGCTGCTCAGGGAGGACTTTTCCCAAATCTAAGCAACCTTGAGGAGCTCAACCACCGCTCCACACACCCAGGGACACCACGGGGCACCTCCACGGGCTGCTCTGGCACAGGGGCAGGGGATGGGAGCACATCCAGCCAGGACAGGGGGCTTCCTACCCCCAGTGCTGCTCATGCCCCCACTCACCGGTCAGGAAGGGGTCGGAGGTGGCGTTGGGCTTCTTCTTGCAGACGTAGGGGAGGGCGATGCCGCAGTCACGGTTCTGCCACCCCCCCGAGGACTCGGTGCGGATCACGCCACAGTTCTCCTCACTGGGGTTGTCGGGCTGGTCTGGGGAGCAGGGAGAGGAGGGAACACGCTGCTGAGGAGCTGGGGCAGAGCCACCAACGCTGCCCAAGCAGGCAGGGGTGCTGCTGGCTCTCTGCTTCCTCAGGGCAACACCAAACTCAGCAACAGCCCCTCAGCACAACTTCAGCTTTTGTTCTTTTATTCTTCATCCGGTTGCTCTTCTCCATCCCAAATCAGCCAAGGGGGAACACACCCCTGAGAGAGAGCTCAGCAAGTGACCCCAACAGGAACTCTCTTTCCCAGGAACTCTCTTCAAGCTGATCAGCTCCTTGTTGCTTCTCCCAAACTGGTCAGTTCCTGGTTGATCTCTCTCCAGCCTCACCCACCACCCCAACCATGATCCCCTGGGGGCAGTTGGTTCCTCACACAGGTGGGGCAGGTTCTGCCTCTGGGGCCTTGGGGAACTAAACATGTTGCTGGGTTGGGACTCATCCACAGGTCAACTCCAACTCAGGCCCCAGCACTTCAGCAGGACACTGCACAAGGGCAGGGGGCAGCTCTCCCAGCTCCAACACCAGTAAAGGTCTATTTGTTGTGGTATTTTGCATGGTGATGATGATGTGATCCCGTGTGCCCAGGATTATTTATTGTGCCTTGATGCACAAGGACCTGGAGAATCTCTATTTAACCTACAGATGCTGGATGTCAAGATGACGTGCTACCAGATCTGAACTTCTCCCATCTGTCCCAAAACATTCTCCCGGGGCGTCAGTGTCCACACAAATGACTGTGGTGTCAGCGCTGGGCACGACCAGAGCAGCCCCCACAACAGGTCCTTCTGTCCCCTGAGCCTCCCAGGGTTAGAGATGGGCACCCACAGCTGGGAACCACTCCTCAGCTGTGCTCCAGAAACCTGTGTCTCAGCTCCAGGGACATCCCCAACTGCTCCACAGCCCCAGGGGGCTCCCCATCCCCAGGCAATGACACTCCACAGCAGCCCAGGCCACCTCCCCTGCCATGGGGCCATCACAGGCTGTTCCCCATCCCCACCGTGACCCCCTGTCTCACCACTCTCCCAGTTGAGGTACTTGAGGGGCGAGTTGTCCGACCACTGCCAGCCTCCATTGATGTCCAGGTCGTTGAGGCCAATCCAGAGCGTGGAGCTGTACCCCGTCAGCAGCCCTGGGACCAACACAGCCAGAGGGGCAGGATCAGTCCCCCCAGCCCCAACTCAACCCCCAGCCCGTCACCATCCCTAAACCAACCACCCAGGGCAGCCAGAGCAACCTGGCACTGGTGACAGCCGTGGTGCCACCAGCTCTGCTCCGGGTGAGGGCACTGGGGGCACAGCCAGGCTGCCATCATCACCTCACCATTGATGTAGGTCTGCTCATGGATCTCGGTGATGCTGAGCAGGTTGGCCCCTTGCTGCTCACAGCTATTCCAGGCCTCCCTCCACGACAGGGTCGACTGGAAGTTGAACTGGTAGCAGCTGTTGGTGAGGTGGTCCTTGTCCCAGAAGGTCTCACAGTCATTGCCTGTGGAGATAAGCAAGGTGAGCACCCAACGCAGCATCATCCACAGCTCCAAAAGACACCAAAACAGGGAAAAGCCACATAGAGAAGCCAGTGGGGCTGCTCTGGCACAGAGGGGTGAGGAAGGAGGGAGGGGGAGAGGCAGGAAAGCCCCTGGGAGGGATGGACACGAGGGGTTTCTCTTTTTCCCCACTTACTCTTTATGGGGCAGAAGCCCCATCGCTCGTCCTTGCCGTAGTCCTGGGTGGTGGCACACCAGAGGTGACCGTCCTCCCGGCCCGTGCTGGTGCACTCATGGAACCACTGGTTGTCGTACTTGAAGGGGATGGTGCATGGCTTCCCATGAGAGTTGCCCTGGATGGTGTAAATCTCTGCAGGAAAAGAGGAGTCCTTGCTTCAGGCTGTGTCTATAGAGTCATAGAATCATTTAGGTTGGAAAGGACCTCTAGGATCATCAACCTTTGTCCAACATCTCCCTGACCCTTACACCATGTCTTGAAGTGCCACATCTACTCATTTTTTGGACACCTCCAAGGGTGGTGATTCCACCACCTCCCTGGGCAGCCTGTCTACGGGGGGCTGGAGGGTGGTTTGGGGTGAGGGGTGTGGGTTGGCCTGGTGTGGAGGTTAGTGGAGTGCCCAGAGGCTGCCCAAGCCCCATCATCCCCATTCTGCCTGGTTTTTCAGACTCAATGAGCTGGGACCAAGCTCCCCAACTACTGCAGCATCACGGCCTCAGCTCATTTCAGGGCTGGATTGGGTTATGGGATAATCATAATATGACCGATTATCATAGAATCAGAGAATGTTTGAGGCTGGAAGGGACCTCCAGAGCTCATCTGGTCCAACCTCCCTACACCAGCAGGGACATCTCTACCTAGGGCAGGCTGCTCAGAGCCCCAGCAAGCCTGACCTTGAATGTCTCCAGAGATGGGGCCTCCACCCCCTCTCTGGGCAGCCCATTCCCCTGATCCATCACCCTCCTATTAAAGACCTTTTCTCTACTATAACAGCGATGCCCAAGGAGGCGTTACCAGAGTAGGGCACGGAGCACAGATCCTCCTCGGTGCCGAAGGTCCTCCACTGGGATCCCCGTGCCTGGTCCCCTCTCTCCAGGGAGGAGTTGGCCGGGCGGGCGCTGAGGTGCTGGGAGAGCTGCTCCCCGAGCCCGCGGCAGCTCCAGCGCATGTTGACGGACTCGCGGTCGCACTCGTAGGTGGCCAGGGGGTGCAGCCCGGCCGTGGCGTTGCCCCCGTGCCACGACAGCCCCAGGCACTGCAGGGCCCCCACGTTGAAGAGGCGGTTCCGAGACACCCATTTCCACTGCTGGGCCGGGGCGCTGGCGTTGCAGCCCTTGGAGAGCCTCACCAGAGAGTCCTTCGTCTCCAGGCAGCCCTGGGAGCCCGTGTTGTAGATGAGGAAGACTTTGGAGTCTGGGGGAAAAAACGGGGGGGGAAAGGGTTAAAGCATCACCAAGGATTCGGCATCTACCAGGCACTTCTTGTGCTGCCAGCTCTCTGCTTCCTCAGACAAACTCAGCAACAGCCCCTCAGCACAACTTCAGCTTTTATTCTTCATCCGGTTGCTCTTCTCCATCTCAAATCAGCCAAGGGGGAACACAGCACTGAGAGAGCTCAGCAAGTGACCCCAACAGGAGCTCTCTTCCACAGGAACTCTCTTCAAGCTGATCAGCTCCTTGTTTCCTCTCCCAAACTGGTGGGTTCCTGGTTGATCTCTCTCCAGCCTCACCCACCACCCCAACCATGATCACCTGGGGGCAGTTGGGGCCTCACACAGGTGGGGCAGGTTCTGCCTCTGGGGCCTTGGGGAACAAAACCTGTTGCTGGGTTGGGAATCCTCCATAGGTCAACTCCAACTCAGGCCCCAGCACTTCACTTCCAGAGCATCCTGGCTCCCTTTCCAAGCACACTAAGCTTTGGGGTGCACTCCTGTACCCAGCACCCCAGGGGTCACTGCTCACTGCTTCCCCTTGGAATAACCCTGGGGTTTACCCCCATGCCCATCCTTGGGNGATCCATCACCCTCCTATTAAAGACCTTTTCTCTACTATAACAGCGATGCCCAAGGAGGCGTTACCAGAGTAGGGCACGGAGCACAGATCCTCCTCGGTGCCGAAGGTCCTCCACTGGGATCCCCGTGCCTGGTCCCCTCTCTCCAGGGAGGAGTTGGCTGGGCGGGCGCTGAGGTGCTGGGAGAGCTGCTCCCCGAGCCCGCGGCAGCTCCAGCGCATGTTGACGGACTCGCGGTCGCACTCGTAGGTGGCCAGGGGGTGCAGCCCGGCCGTGGCGTTGCCCCCGTGCCACGACAGCCCCAGGCACTGCAGGGCCCCCACGTTGAAGAGGCGGTTCCGAGACACCCATTTCCACTGCTGGGCCGGGGCGCTGGCGTTGCAGCCCTTGGAGAGCCTCACCAGAGAGTCCTTCGTCTCCAGGCAGCCCTGGGAGCCCGTGTTGTAGATGAGGAAGACTTTGGAGTCTGGGGGAAAAAACGGGGGGGGAAAGGGTTAAAGCATCACCAAGGATTCGGCATCTACCAGGCACCACTTGTGCTGCCAGCTCTCTGCTTCCTCAGACAAACTCAGCAACAGCCCCTCAGCACAACTTCAGCTTTTATTCTTCATCTGGTTGCTCTTCTCCATCTCAAATCAGCCAAGGGGGAACACAGCACTGAGAGAGCTCAGCAAGTGACCCCAACAGGAGCTCGCTTCCACAGGAGCTCTCTTCAAGCTGATCAGCTCCTTGTTTCCTCTCCCAAACTGGTGGGGTCCTGGTTGATCTCTCTCCAGCCTCACCCACCACCCCCACCATGATCACCTGGGGGCAGTTGGGGCCTCACACAGGGGGCGCAGGTTCTGCCTCTGGGGCCTTGGGGAACAAAACCTGTTGCTGGGTTGGGACTCCTCCATAGGTCAACTCCAATTCAGGCCCCAGCCCTTCACTTCCAGAGCATCCTGGCTCCCTTTCCAAGCATACTAAGTTTTGGGGTGCATTCCTGTACCCAGCACCTGCTTCCCCTTGAAATAACCCCGGGGTTTGCCCCCATGCCCATCCTCAGAGTGATGGGCTCCAGGCAGGGTGGTTGCACCCAGAGCTGACTGAAGCCTCAGGGTATCCCCATGAAGCACCAGCAAGTGGTTTTCAGGCATTGGAGGCAATGCAAGGAGCTGATCTGCTCTAACAGCATCAACAGAGCCCTTCCCAAACCAGTTCCCATTGAGTTTTGAGTTGAGCCATTGCTGGAGGAGCTCATGATGCTTCAGCACCATCCACCTGCTCCAGGAGGAGAAAAACAGAGCAGGGGAAGGCAGAGAACACCCATCATCTTTATATGTGCTTGGGGAGCTGCTAAAAAAACTGGGGGGCAAAGAAGAACCTTGGGGGAAGGTCTCCCAGTGTGTGAACAAGGCATGATGGAAAACATCAAGAGCAGTAAATATGGAACATCATGTTGGGACCCTCCAAAATCCCAGGGAAGGTGGGAGCAGAGTGAGGGGAATCGTTGCCAGCAGATAAAGTGTTGGTGCAGCTGGGGAGGGGAGGAAGGTGGATCCCAACCCCAGCTCCATGGTTGGACAGCCCAACCTGCATCCCCACGGCACATCCTCAACCCCCAGCACCACCAAGGGCCACCCCTGCAGGTGAATCCATCTCAAAACCTGTATAAACCAGTAAAAGGGATATTACAGAGGGACACGTCTCTCCAGCTGACGTGTTGTTTATGGAAGATGCCTTATTTCTTCAAAAATCACATTTCTAAGCTCAAAAGCCACCCCTGGGGATCTGTGCAGCTGCTTCTTGCCCCAACACCCCATCAAAAACTGCCCAAAGCAGCACAACAACAAGACAACTTTTGTCTTCTTGTTGTTTTAAAAGCAACCTTTTTTTTCCTACCAGAAGTCAAAGGGAGCTCACGGGCCCTGCTATATTTAGCTGGGGTTTGCTTTGGGTTTTTGCCATCCTGTGAATTTTTTGGGCTGAAAAGGTTTTCGTTTCCTACCCCCCCTCCCCAACCTCGCCCTGCCCCAGCTGCTGGTACAGGCACATTGGAACAACAAACATCTCGTCCAGAGAACTCTCCTGACTTGTTTCTGAAAGGAGGAAAGACCTGGAGGAAGGAGGACACCCCCACTTCATCCTGAGCTTCAGCATCAACCCAGCTCCAGAAAAGAAATGATGTCAAAGAGCCATTCCCTGGCTGAGATGACACCAGTGCTGACCTCAAATAGGCAGAAGTGGAGCATGGGGATCTCCACGGAGTGGACTTGGGGCATGAAGAAATGTTTAATTTCTCAGAATGTCTTTTTCAAATCATGGCAAGTGAGAAAATAAGCCAAAAATTCAGTCAGGGCCAGTTCTGGCTGGAGCTCAGGTCCCTCACCCTGGTGGTGGTGTTTTCCCAACTGGAGCTGACTTGATCCTGACCTGGCCATCAGGAGAGCAGCTCATCCCCCCACCAAACACCCTCTCACCATCATCCATGGCATCACCCAGCCCATAGAGTCATACAGGTTGGAAAAGACCTCTAAGATCATCAAGTCCAACCTTCATCCAACATCTCCCTGCCCCCCAGACCATGTCCCAAAGCTCCACATCTACTCGTTTGTTGAACCCCTCCAGGGATGGTGACTCCAGCACCTCCCTGGGCAGCCTGGGCCAGTCCCTGACCTCTCTGTCAGTGAAGAACTTCTTCCTAATGTCCAATCCCCTTCCCACACACAACCCACCACCAGCACCAGGGGTACAGGGGGATCTTCAAGCACTTCTGGGGTGATGCAGTATCAATGCTAGACCCAACTACCAGAGCATGGGCAGGATGAGACCTCCCTGGGTCACAGGCTGATGCCACCACGCTCTGCAAGGAGCCGAACACCAGCCCTGTGGTACCAGGAACAGAAAATCTGCTCTACAGTGAGCACCACCATGGCTGTTAGCAGCAGGGGTCAGCAATGGGACACCCTTCTCCACCCATCTGTAACCCAGCTTTGCAAGAAAAAATTAATAGTATGTTGGAAAACCCCTGGACCAGTCCCCAGAGGTGCTCAGCACCACATCAGGACCCTGCAGCACCATGTAAGGGTGATGCTCAAGGGTAGCCAGGCAGCAGCACGGTGGTTGGAGGAAGCTGCCCAGACTGGAAGGGGCAGGACAAACACAAAATATCATTTCACTCTAAAAAGAGAAGAGCTGGAGGTAGGAAATTATAGGGTAAGGGTTTTGGTCGGCCCCCGCACCCCGCAGGCAGCTCAGCCCACAGCTCCTTTGCTTGAAGCAGGCAGAAGAGGCCACCCAATGTGTCCTGCCTGGGCCCTGCTGAGTCCTGGAGGAAGGGGAGAGCTCCTGCACCAGCTGAGCCCTCACATCTCCAGCACTTCCAACTTCTCCCCTCACCAAAACCTGTGCACCAACAGTGGGGAGCTGGTCCCAGCGAGGCTGGAGCTGGGGCAGGACAAGCTCAACACAAGCAGCAAAGGCAGGTGCTGTGCTTCACCCAAAATCGTAGTCATTGAATGGTTTGGGTTGGAAGGGACCTCCAGAGCTCATCTGGTCCAACCCCCCTACAAGAAGCAGGGACATCTCTACCTAGGGCAGGCTGCTCAGAGCCCCATCAAGCCTGACCTGGAATGTCTCCAGGGATGGGGCCTCCACCCCCTCTCTGGCCAACCTGTTCCAGTGACCAACCACCCTCATATTAAAGAACTTTTTCCTAATGTCCAACCTAAATCTACCCTTTTCTAGCTTAAAACCATCACCCTTCATCCTGTCACTACAAACCCTTGCGAACAGATCCACCCTCACCTTCCTGTAGCCCCTTTTAGGTCCTGGAAGGTCACTCTAAGGTCCCCACGGAGCCTTCTCTTCTCCAGGCTGAACAGCCCCAACTCTCTCAGCCTGTCAATACACACTTTTCTTTCACTTATTTACAGGGAATTTGGGGCTGACTTGACCCCCATGGGTGTCCATGACAAGCAGTGCTTGGACAGGTCCCTGGACAGCCCCCTCCTTGGGTTTGTACACCCACCTTTGGACCTGAAACCCCACCAGCAGAGCTTCCCAGCCACCCTCCAGCTATGGAAACTCAACCATGGCAAACACCAGCAGCTCCTTCCCAAAGAGGAGCTGCCCTCCAGCACGGGATGAAGAGTGCTGGAAAATCCAACTGCCTGGAGTCACCAAAACTAAAGCAGGGCTGGATCTGCTGAGCACTGGGATAGACCCTCTGCACATCCCTCCTGCAGCCTACATCTTTTGAGCAGGGCCAGCTCAGAGCAGCTCTGCTCCTCCTCCTCCTCCTCTGTGGAGGAACTGTGAGAGCAAAGCCAAGCCCACCCCTTGTCCCAGCCACTTGGATGCTGCCTCCAGTTCAGTGGTACCAGTGTGGACACCAGCTGGAGCTAGGAGGAGGTGTGATGGTGGGGTCAGAGGGAGCAGGACACCAGCTCTGCCCACAGAAACAATCTCCTCTCTCACTGGGGAAATGCTGGGATGCTCCCACCCCAGCACAGTGGGAGAAACCAGCCTTGGCACTGGTGGAGATGGAGGAGCTGAGACCCTTTGGGGCAGCCCCCAAGGGAGTTTTTACACCCTGTGCCTGGCTCCAGGTTCTCTTTTTGTTGCTTTTTTTAATTAAAAGCAGCAAGTGTTTCGCCAGAACTCAGCTCAGCCCTTCCCACAACAGCTCTACCACCCCCAGCAAATAAGGAAAGCTTCACAACCTACAATTTTGGGGACCGTGGGTGGCATTGGATGGGAGGCAAAGGGGACAGGGAGGCCCCAGGGGACAGAGGTGGCCCTTGGTGGCACTGCAGCATGGCACAGATGGGTGACCTTGACACCACCCTGCCCAGAGCACATCCCAGCCTGGCCACCCACACCAGAGCACCCTCCCACCACCAGAAACCAACACAGGGAGCAAATTTGAGAGGACTGAAGCTACGGCTGGACACCAGTCCTGGTTCTCCCAGCCTGGAGCATCTCCAAGGCTCTGGCCACAATTTTATCCAACCACAGCTGAAAGCAAACACTGTCCCCAGCATGGCAGGACCACTCCAGAGTTGTGCCCACATCCCTGACACCCCCTGGGCTCCTCTACGAGGCTCATTGTGGCATCCACTTGATACCAGAGCCCTTCATGCAGCTCTGGGGGTGCACTGGGGCTCAGCCCCACCCTGGTGAAGGTGCTCCCTGCCCAGGTCTCCTGCTTGGGATCACTCTTAATTTGGGGTGTCCCAAAACCACCAGCTCCAATGAGGATGAGCCCACCCAGAACCATGGGGGATGTTGGGTAGTGGTAGGACTGGGGGGAATGGGTCAAAAGTAGAGGTGGGGAGATTGAGATGAGAGGTTAGGAAGAAGTTGTTGCCCAGGAGGGTGGGGAGACACTGGCCCAGGTTGGCCAGAGAGGTGCTGGAAGCCCCATCCCTGGACATTTTGAATCTTTAAGGTCCCCTCCAACCCTGACCATTCTATGACCCCTCCTTGAAGGTTTCTCCAGCCCAGACATGGCTGTGGATGTGGTTTGCTCCAAGTGACCTGGCAAAGGCAGCAAAGCCTCAAAGCCCAGCGTGGTGCCCCAGCCATGGCAGCAAACTGGGGCCCAGGAGCTCCTCAGGGGCTGCAGACCCCTGTGCAAGGACAGCAAGCCTGCTAATTAACACCTTCGTTAGGATTTGGGAGCCCATGGAAACATTTTACCCAGCTCATCCCACAGCCAGAACCCACCCTTCACTCCATGAAGATCTCTCCTCCTTTCAGCTGAGCCTCCTGGTTTCGTGTGTTTTCACCCACTAGGAAACAGGGCACAGCAGCCCCAACCTCCTGCTCCAAACCACCAGCTTTTCAGCCCATTATTGCTGCCCAAGGGTGAACAACAGCTCCCAAACCCCAACCCCAACCCCAAGGCTGGAGGAAAAGCTGTGGGAAGCAGCAGCTCATTGACAATGAACAAGGTGGGGATGCACCAGGCCTGGGGGGAAGATCAGCAACAGAGAAGCAGAACCCCCTGGATTAAAAAAAACAACAGGAAAAGAACCAAAAAAAGGGTTGCTCAACAAATACAGGAGGGTTTCAGCAGCCAGAGCAAGCTCAGCTTGCACAGCCCTGCAGGAGTGGAGGGAGTCACTGGGATGGGGAGAGATCCAGCCCAAAAATTCCCCCACTGGTGACAACTGGGGGTGCAGGACCCCTGGGCCAGCTCCACTGATGGATGCTGCAGGGGCACAGAAAAACCCCCAGCTCCATCTTAAATTCCATATTATTGGTTGAAATATTCCTCTGGAGGAAAACCACACCAGCAGCCAGGCCAGGTATGGGTGATGCCATCACCAAGTTCACTTGGTGGAGAACCATAGAATCATGGAATGTTTGAGGCTGGAAGGGACCTCCAGAGGTCATCTGGTCCAACCTCCCTACACCAGCAGGGACATCTCTCCCTAGGGCAGGCTGCTCAGAGCCCCAGCAAGCCTGACCTTGAAGGACTCCAGGGATGGGGCCTCCACCCCCTCTCTGGGCAGCCCATTCCACTCATCTATCACCTTCATGTTAAAGAACTTTGTTCTACTATCCAGTCTAAATCTCTCCTTTCCCAGCTTAAAACCATCACTCCTGGTCCTGTCATTACAACCCCTTTTGAACAGACCTTCCCCTGCCTGCCTGGAGCCCCTTCAGGTCCTGGAAGGTCCCTCTAAGGTGCCCCTGGAGCCTTCTCTTCTCCAAGAAGAGAGAAGCAGAGAAGAGCAGGAGCAGGGCCATTGCCATGAAGAGCAGCAATTTCTGGCCTGAGGAAGGAGCCCGTGTGTCCTCCAAGGGCTGGGATGGGGAAGTGGTGATAAGAAAAGTGGCTGTGGTACCCATGGGAGCTCCCATCAGCAGAGCTGGAGCATCCCTGCTGCCAGCAACCCGGGGTACAAGAGCAGCCCCAGCCCATGGGGAGGGCATCACTGCTCCACCTCCCCTCGAGATGCTTTTGGGCATCAATAAACTCCAGGCAACCCCTTAAAAAGGAACTTCAGGTCAAAAAACAATAATAAAAGGGAAGGAAATACAGATGGGATCAGCAGTTCCACAAGCTTCTGGTTCAGGAGGACACACTGGCACCACTCCTGTCTGCTCAGACACCAACCCCTCCACCTCCCATCCTCCTACATGAGAGGTTTGCATCAAAACCACGATGCTGCCCAACGTCCCACGGGCTTGTCCCAGCCCAGCACATCCCCAGAGCTCAGCTGGGACCAGACTCAGCCCAAAGCAGGCCCAGGCACTCCAAGCCAAGCTCCAGGATTAAAGAGAGGGGGTTGATGCTTTGGTTTGGTTTCTAAAATAAACCTCAGGGAACACAGAGCAGATCTCGTTACAGGGGAAGAAAGGGAAGCTCCCTACAGGCTGGTTGGGGTGTGAAGCACCAGGACCTGTCCTTGGAGCTGAGAAACTCCCCTTGGCTGGCCCAGCATGTGGAGAGAAGCTGCTGTTGACACGGTGGGAGCTGTAGGAGACAAGCTCCGTACTTGGCCGGGACCACGAGGGCCACCTACCCCCCTCTGTACTCTTCAAACCTCCAGTTTGAACCCATCACCCCTTGTCCTATCACTACAAGTCCTTGTAAAAGTCCCTCCCCAGCTTTTTTGTAGACTCCCTTTACTGAAAGGCCACAATAAGGTCCCCCTGGAGCCTTCTCTTCTGCAGGCTGAACAAGCCCAACTCTCCCAGCCTGTCTTTGCAAGACACATTCCAGCCCTCAGACCATCTTCATGGCCTCCCAGGTTTCCAGAGGTGGGAATCCCCAGGAACACAGGGAGAGGATGGAAGCACCATCCATCCCACGGGCTCCAGCCAGCATGGAGGAGAGCAATGGACCCACCAAGAGCACGTCAGGGAGTCTCAAAGGATCCCTCCCAGGACACAGAAGGAACATCCTGTCCCACACAGGTCTTCTCAATGAGCCACAAAGTCCCAGGGGGACTCCTCTGATCACCCCCAGTTTGCTGGCCCTGAAGCTTCACCCCCCAGCACCACAGACCCTCCCAGCCAGCAAACCCATGGCCACATCCAGGGTGTGATGTGACATGTGGGACAGCCCCAACACGTCCCCACAGACACGGTTCCAGCAGAGTTGGCTGAAAACTACCAAATTTTTCAACACTACTAAAGAAACCCCTTCCAAAAAGAAGTAGAAAAAAAAAAAGATGTAGAAATTTTTCCTCCCTTGTTTCTCCAGTTCCTGATATTAACACCCTGAGCTGCCACCACCAGAGGCTCAGGAGCAGGGATCACCCCTTTGCACCAAGACCAAGCACATCTGCACAGCTGTCCCACAGCTTCTTGGGGTTTTAATTAAAATGATGTTTAACATGAAGCTTTTCTCACTCTTTTTGCTTGCTTGGCATCCACCACTCCAGGGCAAGTCTGGGGTGAACGGGGCCATATCCAGGTGGAGAAAAGGGCTCAATCCCCCCATTCCCAGCCTCAGCACCATCCTGCAAATATGCTGTTTTACACGGAAAATCCCATTTACATCCCTGCAGCACAGGATCAAGCTCATGTTGGGATGGGGTGAAGGGAAGAATCACGCTTGAAAACCCCCCAGTGCCCCCCCCAAACACCCAAACCTCCTCCCTGGGGCTAAGGAGCACTCCCAAGAATTTGCAAGTCAATCCCCTTGTCATTTTTCTAATCCTTAATTAATTAAAGATGGGTCCTTTAAGCAAAGGAGCATCTGTGTGGGTCTCTTCTGGGCTCCGAGCAATCTTAAGAATGAGAAAAATGTCGAGGCTCCGTGGTCTCGGCACAGTTCAAATTAATTAAAATCTTGCTCCTCGGCCGCACGTGAAGAACAAGATTTTACAAACTGCTCCAAAAAAAAAAACCAACCCAAAAAACCCCAAACTTTGAGGAAATGGCTGAGTTGGGCTGGGCCTGACCGGGCAGGGAACACGCTCAGGCTCCCACCCGAGAAGTGGCTGCACTGGAGGGAGCTGAGGAGGGTGAGATGCATCAAGGAGCAGCGCTGGGACCTTTGCCCTTCTCTGAGCCAGAGTATCCTGCTATGGATTTATCAGCCAGAAAAGATTCAGCAGCTTCCAGTTATACCCCCTCAGCAGCCATTTGCTTTGGTTTTGGGGCAAAAAGTTTCCCTGGAAAATATTTCAGGAATAAAGAAGGCAGGAGCATTCCCCTGTCCTGCAGGGAAAGGGACAAAACCCAGCCAGAAATAAAGGCAGAGAGAGAAACCTGCAACGTGGCTTTGACCATCACCTCACGCCTGAGGAGACCTTCCTGCGTGGGACAAGGTGTCCAGGGCAGCACCTTCACCTGGGAACCCTCCTGTGGCCACCACACCGCTCTAGGTGGCTTTAGGGGAAGCAGATGGTTCTTCACCAAAGGCTGAACCTCTTTTGCTTTTCATTCCTGTCATTCTTGCGCAAGCGGCCATCCGGCCACCCCTCTTGGGCCACCCCTCTCCCAGCCTCCTCCAGCCCCATCCCTGCTGAGCGGGCTGGGGTGGTGAGGTCCTCAGCTCTCCCCTATCCCTTAGTAAAGCCAACACCTCTGTTCCCCTTTCCCACTCCCAAATAATCCAAAAAATCGAGTTAGACCCTCTTGGAGCTGCCTGTGCAACAAGCTCTTCCCACTGCAGAGGAGAGCGGGGTGGGGGGAGCTCCTTGCCAAGGCTGCTCCGTTTGCTTCACAGGCTGTAAATTCTTCCCTTTCACCCTCTTCCCTCACCCCAAAGCCCGCACAGCAGCTCCCACCCATGGGTCATGCACTGGATGGGTGATGAGGCTGATCCTCAGTGCCACGTCCTCGCATGGACACGGGGAGCTCGTCCCGCCTGCAGCCGCAGCAGGATGGGAGCTGCTGCCTCAGTTTCCCCAAGATAAGGACATGGGTGCCCAGGGGATGCTGCAGAGATGGGGCAGCCAATGGTGACATCCCCCCGAGGAGCCACATCCAGCTTCCCGAGGGTGAGGATTTGGCAGGAACCCCTCAAGGAAGCGGCAGCTCCCCGGGGAAAGTGACGCCGGTGCCGGGCCAGCCCCCAGACAGTGTCCCCATGAACAGCACTCACTCCAGAGCCACTAGGGAACAACCCAACCCCATCCCAAAACCCCAGTGAGGAGCCTTTTCGACCTGCAAACCCAGCCTGGTGCTGGGGGGCCTTGGATGTGGCATTTCCACCAGCGCCATCCCCTGTCCCCTTCCCCCACCGGGCCCAGGACAATGCTGGGAGAGCAGCAGAGAAGTGGGGATGGGGTGGGGAGATCTGGGGGTTCTCTCACCCCCTGGGCAGCGGGTGCTCGGTGTGAGCAGCACAAACCCCAGCTCTGAAAAGCCGCCTTGTTCCTCAGCCTGTCCCAGCACGGGGTCGGTGCCACCTCGCCACCAACCACTGCACAGAGGTGCCTCTGTCCTCGGGCTGGGTCCCACTGACATTTTTTAGGGCTAATCAGCCAGAATCAGTCCTTACAGGTAGCTCAGCCCTGCTGACATCAAATAACGCCCTTAAAACCCGCAAAAGGAGGAATTCAAGGCCCTCAAGTAAATTATGGGTTGGTTTAAGAAGGATTCAGTTGCAGAACGTTGGGGGTTCAGCTGTCTCCAAAGCTTGACATGGACACCCTGGGTATGGGGGTCTCCTTCCCATCACCTCCTCCCTTCTCCATCCCTCCTGGGCACCTCTGGTCCCAGGCTGGATCCCTCGCCTGGCACGGGATCACTGCCCAACAACCCTGGGTTTGTCCCTTGGGATGCCCAGCCCTGGGCTGGGGGGAAACTGGGGAGCAAGGGGGGAGGAGGGGAGCAGTGTCCCCCCCCCGTGCTGCCGTGCCCAAGTCTGCTCTGGCTTTGCTAAATGTAACTCCAATAAAATAGGCCAAGGGTGTATGGTTGTTATTGTTCAGGCAGAAACTGCCAATTTCGGTCCTTAAAAAGAAAATAAATGTTTTCTCAATAAGGCCAAATTAATCCAAGGAAGCACCAAAATCAGCTCCTCACTCCCGTGCCAGACTATCCTGGGGTAAAAAGTGTCTCGAATGGCAATTCAGGGGCCATCCCGAGCAGCCTCGGGCCCCTGGCACATGGTGTCTTCAAGATTTAAAAAAATACAACCCGTTGACTTTATTGTGAGAAAAAAAGGGAAATCTGCAAACACAAGCTCGGGCCCCGATCCCGCGGGGCACTTTTCTATAGGATTAAGACGCCCAGAGAGGAGGGGAGGGGGGGGTGAGGATGGGAGAGGGAGGAAAGCTCCAACAAAACACTTCGGCCCCTTCCCGACCTCCCCGGGGAGACAAAAGCCGGAGCGGGGCTGCGGGGGGCAGCGGGCCGGCGGTGACCCCCGGACCCCCCCTGGAACCCCCCCTCAAACCCTCCTACAGCCACGGAAACGTGTCCGCCGGGCTCGCCAGACGCTGCGTGGCCGCCGGGCGCGGGGAGTTAAACTCGGAATAATAAAAGCCGAGCGAAAAGGCGGCCGAACGGGGGGGAAAAAGGCAACGCGGAGAAAACAAAACGCGGCGGAACGAACCGCGGCCGGAGGAGGATGGAGTAAAACCAACCGCGATCAAAGCACATCAAACATCCCGGGAGGAGATAAACGNGAAGGGGGAGGAAGAAAAAAAAGTTTTTAAAAAATTAAATGAAATGAAAAAAAAGGAAACCCGAAGCGTGTGCGCCGGCCCCAGACACTGCGTCAGCCCCGGTGGGCCCAGCCCTAAACAGCGGCGGGGGGGGCGGGGGGGCGGGGGCAGGGGGCGGCCCGGGNNNNCGGGGGCTGGGGCCGGCCCGGGGAGGAGGGACGGGGGGTGTCCGCGTCCTCGTCCCGCTGCGCGGTGCTGGGGGACCGGGGGGGTTTGGGGGTGGCAGGAGCGGTGGCACAACCAGTGCATCCCTGCACCCCTCCGGGGAGGGTCCTGATGCCGCTGAACGGTGCTGGGGGGGTCTGAGGGGTTTGGGGTTGGCAGGAGCAGTGGCACAGCCTGGCCAGTGCTGCACCCCCCCGGGGAGCGCTGGCTCCCCCCGCACAGGGACCACGCAGCATCCCCTGCACCCCCGGAGCAGGACGAGGGTGCGGGGGAGATGCCCGGGGTGCCCCAGCCCCACGTCGGGTCTTGCCTTGGCTAAAGCAAGAGCTTTTCCCCTGCCCAGGACCTCGGTGCGGGTCCATCGCTGGTGGCAAGAGGAGCCAAGGGCAGCTGCAGCTGCTGCCACGTGTTTTCAGTTACACCCTTGGGTGCTTGGAGGGGTTATTTCATCCCAAATGCAGCATTGCTGAGCCAACCCAGCAGAATCCTCATCCATCCATCCATCCATCCCTCCATCCATCCATCCATCCCTGCGACACTGAGCTGGGCAGCTCCCATCTCACCTGTGGATATGGGGTACCAAGGCCAGACACAGCTCATCACACTTTCTACCCACCCTCCCTCCAGCCCTTCCCGCTACCCTGCTGAGGAGCAGGGGATGAAGAGCATCTGAGTATCCCAAGTAGACATATCCCATATCCAAAAGCTGAATATAAAAGGCTTTTAAAAACTTTAATGTAACTTTAAAACTTTTTTTTTTACACCTCCCCTCTAGGCAGGGCTGCCCAAGCCCCCAAAAGACACCCAAAAAAGACAATATATGTGGAAAAAGCTGGAAATTGGCATTTTCCCAGCTTCATATGGCCATCAGGCTGTGCGAGGAGGCCCCCTGCAATAGAAGCCTCACAGGCACTGCAGATTCCTGCTCAGGGAGTTTTCTTCAGTGCTAAAAGCCATTTGCACCTTGAAAACCATCAGCACCAAACCAGTGCAGCTGCTCACACCTTCCTGGAGGTCTGGCTGGAGGTAACAGGTCACCCTGAGGGATCTGGGGGTGGCTCAGCATCGCAATGTGCTCAAATCAAATAAAATCCCCAAATCCCTGAAACCTGGAGGGAGAAAATCCCCATCAGGCAGCCAGGAACCACTGAGGCTCCATCAGGCATCATTTTGCCTGGGCACTGCTCCATTTCTGAGCAATCAAGAAATCTCTGAGTGGGGAGGTGGGAACACTGGTGACACGGTGCAAAGGTCTGCACAAGGGTGGAGAGAGTGATGCTCATGGTGCCCATCCCATGGGAGCATCCCTGAGGATGCAGGAGCTTCCCTTCCTCTCAGGACAGGGCACATCAGACCTTGACACAGACTCTGCCATGCAAATCCCAGCTGAGATGATGCTTTTGGCCATGCCAAGAGGATGGCAGCACGATCTGGCCCCAAGATGGCACGATGGGGATAAACCAGCCATGGGTTGTTTGGCTGTTCTTGCAAAAAATAAATGGACCTGTTGTTTCCCAGCGAGGCAGGAAAGACCTGCAGGCTGGTGCCAGGATGGGCTTGGGGGATGCAAACCCTCTGAGGGGCCCAATTAAGCACATCAGCATCTGGGCTGTTGGGTTGTTTTAAGCCAGGGATTATTTTTTAATTGAGGCAGTGCTGGGGGAACAGCTCCTCTCACCCTCCATGGCTGGACATGGGCTGGGGGCTGCTCATGGGGAGTGAGTGAGACAACCCAGAGGGAATTACCCACATCCTCAATCCCTAAACCTTGGAGACCACTCCTGGGGGACACCACCCACTGAGGCACCAGCAGCTGGACATGATGGAGCCATGAAGTCCCATGAGTGGGACCCTCCATCCATCCCAGACAGAACTGACATCGAGGCAAATCCCATCCAGAGGAGGGGACACAACAGAATCAAAAGGCTTCAGGTCCCCCAGAGTGTCACTGCCTCCTGGTCTGGTTCATCCCATGTCTTAGAGCCCCCTACACTGCATGTGATTAGAAGATAATTAGCACTTCCTAATAATTAATTGCCCCAACGTGAGCCAGCAGCTCCTCACCTACCCTCCTGCTAATCCGGTTTAGTACCAGTTGAGTTGCTACTCGTCCGAGTGGATCGGGAGGAAATGCATTTTTCCCTGCTCCTGGGACCTTTCCAAGCTGTCTGACCTCCCTGGCCCCAGCGAGTGGCTGCCAGACGAGGAGTCAGGGCTGCGGGCAGGGGAGGGATGGCTGGGCTGGGATTGCTCCTCACACCGGGTGATGGATGGGAGGAGGGGAGGGAGGAATGGGAGGGGGGAAGGAGGGATGGGAGGGACTCGTCCTGGGCTCACAGTGTCCGTGGCTGATTCCTGCAGTCAGAGCATCCGTAATCTGTCTCCTAGTTGGAAAAATAAATGCTATTTTTTGGCCAAAGCAACATACCTGCTGGGGAGAGGTCCCAGGGGTGATGGGATGGGGTGAAACAGCCTTGGCTTGAGGGAAGGTCACCTGCAGAAAGATTTGGAAAACATCTCCAGAGATGGATCTGTGCCACTCACCTTCCTTTGGCTGTGGGTCTGCCCTGGGGAGGAGAACATGGCTCAGTCAGGATGCTCAGCTTCCCACAGGCTGGAATATAAATGTCACTAAGGAGTGGTGGGATCCAGCCACTTGGGATGGGAAAAACCCCCAGATTTGTAGCTGGGGTGCTCAATGGCTACAAGGCAGCTCGTGAGGTATCGAGTTTGGGGTTGATATGGGCCATGGTTGGTGTTTGCTTGTGCCAAAGGTGTTAGAGGACAGGATTTGGGGACTTGTGGACTGCAAGAGTGGTGTCTGTAGCACCAGGATTGGGGGCAAATGCTCTAAAGGAATGATCTGCACCACCCCTCTGAGGACTAGCAGGTCCAAAGGGTCTATTTGGGAGCCTCAGGAGGATGTGAGGGTACATTATATGACCAGGGACACCGCATGTCCTGCTCAATTGTCCTCCTCCAAGGGGATCCCTCCATCCCATGGCTCTCCTTGGACTGGGAGCTCCAGGCGAGCGGCGCTGGAGAGCAAAGCAGCAGCTGTTGATGCCGTGGGCTTTGGCTTGTGGTGACAATGGTGGCTGCCCCCTGGGGACCAGCAGCACCTGCCCGGCCCCGGTGTGAGCTCAGCCCTCCACCCGTGCCGCCTCGGCCCCATCCCAGCCCCCGAACGGGACCAGCTGGGCCAAGATCAACACCCACCTGGCAGCCATCGTGCTGAGGTCACTGCTGAGGGAAGAGGCTGTGCTGGCGGTGCTGGCTGCGCTCTCCCCCGCATCAGCACTGGGGGAAGGCCACGTCGCTCTCCTCACGCTGTAGGAGACAGCCCAGCCCAGCCCAGCCCCAGCCATGAAGAGGGCTCCCCCTAGAACCTGCTGCCCAGCTCTGCATTGCCCACAGAGATGGAGCTTGACATGTCCCCCAGCACGTTGGAACTGCTGGGGACTCGTCCTCAAAGCACCAGTTTGCATTTCCACCCTTCCAAGCCTAAGGATGTCTTGTGGGGGACTCAGCTCCTCCACGACCCTGGGTGTGTTGGTGGCCACCCAGAGATGCTGATGCTCCCAGAGGTTTGGTTCTTCCAAGTGGTGGGAGAGGGGTCTCGGTGCTGGGGGCTGGAGGTGTCAGAAAGGACCCCTCACCTCACTGGGGTTTGCTCTCCGTGCTTCTCTCCTGGCTGAAGAAACACAGTATTTAAGAAACACAGTATTTAAGGAGCATAGTATTTAAGGAGCATAGTATTTAAGAAACACAATATTTAAGATCAGCCCCAGCTTTGCTTGACACCCAGCTGCAGACAGAAAGATCCTGGCCGAGAAGAAGGGCCGTTTCCCTGCCCCCAATCAGACCCAGACCATCCCCTCAGCTCCTTCAAGCAGCAGATGGGGCTTTTCCAGCTCCTGGGGTCCCTCCAGGGACTTTGCCACCCCCAGATCCCCCCATGACCCCCTCCCCAACTCCGCTGCCTCCCAGCACTGCAAGAGGGGGTCCCTTTGTGCGCTCCCCGCGCTGCGGTTCTCGGGGCTCTTTGCTGCTCTCTCTTCTGCAGCCCTTAAAAGTCAGGCAAGTTCAAGCTGCAAATAATTTATGAAAACCAGATGTGCTCGCTCAGAGCTGCCACGAGGAATTTCAGGGCGCTCCAGCCCTGGGAGGGCCAGCGCCGAGATCCTGCCCTTCCGCCACGGGGGCGAGACGGGGCCGGGGGCTGCCGGGGAGCAGCGCTGCCCTCCCAGCCCTCTGCTCCTCTTCCCTCTCCAGCCTCCCCAGGGCTCCTGGAAAAGGCCAGGGAGGAATTCCAGCCATTTGCAAGAAATTCGCCTTTTAGAAAAACACTTTCTCTGCATGACTCAATGCAAACTAACAGAGCTGGGCTGCAGAATGGGGAGGGAAGGCAGCTGGAGAGTGATGGGGGACAGAACATCCCAAACAGCATCTTCCTCCTGCTGGAAGCTGGGATGGGACTGGGGAGCAGAGATCACACCCTGTCCCGTGGCCCTTTCCAGCCAGAGCAGCATGGACTAGTGACCACAGACAGCCCCAGAAGCTTCATTCCCACCTCTGCCACTGCCTTACCTCACAGCCATGGCCATGGCCCCTTCCACCTCCATCCCTGCTGGTCCCTTTAGCCTGGAGGGGTTTTGGCCTCAATCCCAGCCAGTCCCCTGGGTTTGGGTGTGAGCGGGTGAATATCCAGGAGCAGCAGGAGCTGGGATGAGCCAACACTGAACAAAGCAGGTTCTGAGCCCTGCTCTCCACACAGAGCTGAGCCAGGCCGGGAGCGAGGAGGGTGCAGACACAGCAGCCCCTGTCCATGGACCCCGGCCAGGGTGTGCTCCTGGCTCCCGTGGCCTCGGTCAAGAGAGGACAGGCTGAGCAGAGCTCTGCTCTTTTTCCTCCTCACAAATGCAAACCAGAGCCAAGCACCTTATGGACCCGCTGCCTGCATCCCCGTGGCTGCATGAGTGGGGATGGGAGAGCTGTCCTGCACACGAGGCCCAATCTGCCCCTCTTCACCCTGCTGCTCCCCACTACATCCTTGTGTTTTTAGCTCCATCTCATGCTTTTTTATCTCTATCCCTGCATTTTTAGCTCCATCCCATGCCCTTTTAGCTCCAGCTGGACCATTGCATCCCTCTGCCCCATCCCTGTAGCCCATGCAACAGCAGATGGGGGAGCTCCTACCCAAGGCTGCCTGTGGGCTGGTGATGGTGGCTAACCTTTAGTCTTCAGCACTGAGCCTCCCCAGCAACCAGACAGTGTTTGGAAATTAGCAGCAAGAGAGCAACATAACCACTGAGCTGCAGCTGGAGGATGGAGGGAGAAGAAAGGCTGCAGAAGCCATCCCGTGGTAAGATGCAGGGCTGGGAGTGGAGCAGGAGGAGCGTGCGGCGCTGGCAGCAGCACCCGTCAGGGGCTCTTCCCACCCCTCCCACCCCCTAACGCATGAGATGAGAGCGTGTCTGAGCTCCCTGCCCACAGACAATAGTGTCTTTGTGGCCAAGATGCCCATTCCTGGGTGTGAACGTGGCGAGGGGAGGCCGAGGGGTCCATGTTTGCTTGGCCTCTCGCCCCCACCCAGGGCGATGCCCGTGGGGCCAGGGGGAAGCAGAGAGGAGGGGGGAAATTTAGTCTTGGTGCAAAAATTCATCAGGAGTTGATAGAAAAGGCACCTCCAGGCTGGGTAAGCAGCTATGCCAGGTCCTGCTGCCATGTTCCCAGCCTCCTCTCCCCTCCATGCTGGAAGTGGGAAGGTTAAAGTCAAGCCAGGCTGATGTAGCACCCAGAAAATAACATCCTCCAGCAGCAAACCCCAGGGAGACACTGGCAGCAGCAGCAAACCCCCTGTTGAGGGTTTGCCAGGTCACAAACTAAACTGGGGCTGGCCCATGTGGCAGAAGGGAGCTGGATTCACAGTGTGACTCCTTACCACTAATGCAGGAGGCAGCCCCTCAGCCAGTCTGGATCCTGCTGGCCCCAAGCTGAGTGTGGAATCCCGAGTCCCTCCTGCTCCTGAGCACACCACACACACGTGGTGGGGACCTGCATGGAGGCCTGACCACAGCAGCACCACAGGATCCTTGGGCATTGGCTGCAGCCACCTCCCTCTGCCCAAATCTGTGTCACATCATCAAAACTGGCACAGGAGGCTGAAAAAATAATCAAGTGCAGGAGCGGGGAGGGAGCTGAGCTGCTCGAGGTGTTGGGTTTCACCCCTGCTCAAAGGAAAGCTGGCTTGGGCTCCAAGAGCAGCACGAGGGTGACGTCAGGTTGGCTGCAAAACCCCCATCCCCAGTGGCTCTTCCTCCAGAGGAACTAGGTTCTAGGGGAAGGCACCCTCCAGGGATGCCCCACACAGAGGTTGGGAAATGGTTTTAAGCTAGAAAAGGAGAGATTTAGACTGGATATTAGAAAAAAATTCTTTAATCTGAGGGTGATAGATCAGTGGAATGGGCTGCCCAGAGAGGGGGTGGAGGCCCCATCCCTGGAGTCCTTCAAGGTCAGGCTTGCTGGGGCTCTGAGCAGCCTGCCCTAGGTAGAGATGTCCCTGCTGGGGTAGGGAGGTTGGACCAGGGGAGCTCTGGAGGTCCCTTCCAGCCTCAAACATTCTATGATTCTATGCCAGTAGAGGAGCTGGGCCTGTGAGCTGGAGCTCCCCAGTTATTAGTCTAGACACAAGCAGATGCAACATCTTCAGCTGCCAAGGGCCTTTTTCATTTTCTATTGCACATTTTTTTAAAGCTGACAAAACTCAGCCGTAAGAAATTAAAGGAGCTGAGTTTCCTGTCACTGCTCAAGATGGTTACTGGAGGTGACTGTGACCAGAGCCTTGGGGAGTGGCTGGTGGGCTGTGGCCACCATCTTACTGCACAACCAGCCAGGGCACGGGAGTTCAACCAAATTTTCATCAACAGACCCAACAATGATGGGGTCTGTGTCCTGAACATAAAGAACTTCCACAGGCAGCTGCTGCTCTACTGAAAATCACAGAATGTCAGGGGTTGGAAGGGACCTCCAAAGATCATCCAGTCCAACCCCCCCACCAGAGCAGGATCACCCAGAGCAGGTCACACAGGAACACGGCCAGGGGGGTTTGAATGTCTCCAGAGAAGGAGACTCCACAACCTCCCTGGGCAGCCTGGGCCAGGCTCTGTCACCCTCACCATGAACAAGTTTCTTCTCCTATTGATGTGGAACCTCCTCTGTTCCAGCTTGTACTCATTGCCCCTTGTCCTATCACTGGCTGTCCCTGAGCAGAGCCTGGCTCCATCCTCCTGACACTCTCCCTTTACCTATTTATAACCATTACTGAGGTCACCCCTCAGTCTCCTCTTCTCCAAGCTAAAGAGCCCCAGCTCCCTCAGCCTTTCCTCACCAGGGAGATGTTCCACTCCCTTCATCACCTTTGTGGCTCTGTGCTGGACTCTCTCCAGCAGTTCCGTGTCCTTCTTGAGCTGGGGGGCCCAGAACTGGTCACAATATTCCAGAAATGAGGGACAAACCCACCTGAGATGTCTGTCTTGATGTCCCAGAAGGAGAACAACGGCAGTAATTAAATGAGACTTGCTAATTTTCAGCGACTTCCTGCTCCAATGCTCCAAGCTGTTGAACACAACCTTCCTCCATCCTTCCTCATCTTCTCCCGTGTCACCTCCTCGCGGCCACTGCAAGAGAGCTCGTGCCAACGCTACGAAGAGCAGAACAGTAAGAGCCAAGGAAAATCAGTTTCTTAAAACTTATTTTAATATCCATGTCTCATCTGTTGGGCAGAGCCAAAACAGTCTGGCCTGGTTTAAGTTACAAATTCTTCATACACTTTCCTTGAAGTAAATGAACAGTGTGGCAAGAGGGTCTGTTATTGGAAGTGAAACCCATATTAACAAGGCAGGTGGCACAGCCAGAATCCTACCAGGGTTCTTCCCTGCTGCCAGCCCCAGGAGAGGCCAGCGCTGCCCCCGGGCCCCTGGATGGGTGTTGCACAGCAGGAAGAAATGCACCTGACACGAAACTAAGCACACCCACAGAGAGAGCACACACTGTATGTCCAAGAAACAAAGGGACCGGGGCAGGAAAAACCCTTCTAGAATTCTCCCCGATGTGGACAGACACCAAATCATCAGCTTCAGCAAAGGGGATGAAGCACCAACCCCAATTTTGCCTGAATGGACACGTCAAGTGCTGCTTGCTAAACAGTTAACTCCTGGGATCGAGCAGCAGGGATGGAAAGGGCTAAGAAATGATGGCTGAGGATTTAAAGATGCAGTGTTTCTTTCCTTTGTTTAAAACACCACAGTTTAGAGACCACCTTCATGCAGCTGCAAGTGACCACATCCAATTAAAAGCCCAAGAGTCACTACAAAAATAGTTATAAAAACCAAAGTGGAGTTCCCCACTTCCCAGCCCATTGCTTAATTTCCACACTCCTCCCTTTTTCAGGGAGTAAAAGCTCCTGGTTCAGATTTCAGCACAATATTTGCAGAGGATGGCTTAAAGTAAGGCAGACAAGTGGCAGTTCTCTCTGAAAGGGCATGATGGAGAACATCACTTGCCATGAGATGCCCCAAGCAGCCCCCACACTGCCAGAGCTGTGGGTACAATCCTGGAGGTGCTGCAGAGACAGTCACCCCCATGGTGGGCTGGGTGCTGGGCCAGGAGGTGTACACAGGGTGATGTTTATGACCCCCCCCGAATCACAGCAGTGCACCACTCAGCTCCCTCCCGAGCCACACTTTGCTCCCCAACACTGCATCTTTAAATATTTCTGGCTCTGAGCTCCTGCCACATGTCAGGAGCACTCCAACCTGGCTGCCACATGTTCAAGTGCTGTGCTTTTTGGGGGTTTGCAGTTTTCCTTCAACGTGGGGGGAGAAGAGGGCAGAGCAGGGACAAGGGGCTTGAGCTTCCCAGCAGGCAGACTCTGGCTGCGAGACCCCTCCTGGCAGACCCCAGAAGGGAGAGAAACATAATAATAATAATAATAATAATAATTAGGGTGTTTGCTCCCTTCCAGATTATCTCACTCCCTCTCGTTTGAAATCAGATGCAGTGATGGCAGCGAGTTAGGAAAGTCAGCAAGTTTTAGAAGTGTTAAGGGAGAGAGGAAGCTTTGCTGCCAGGTCACCTAAGGGAGGAGAGCAGACAAGTCTCCAGCTTTGGAATTTTAGAACATTAATAAGATATTCAGTGCAGCTCCCACCTGCAATAGCTGAGCTGGGCTCCCATCCTGCCTGCCCCTTCAGCAGCCAGAGACCACGCTCAGGAGAGAGCTGTGACCCTGTCAGGGGGTGTTGTCAAAAAGAACAGCACTTCAAATAAATTAAAAAAGGTGCAACCGTTGCTGAGAGCTGTGAAGCAGCAGCTGAGGAGCTTGTGGCGGTCGGAGCTGTGATCACAGGAGGTCCTCGCAGGCCTGGGGGCTTCACCACCCTCCTGAGAAGGGGGAATTCCTCCTCAGAGGCCACCCCAAGGGAGCAGAAAGCTGCCGTGAACCTGCTAATATGGGTTTCACTTGGAGACCAGAAAACTGTTTGCTTCCAAAAAATTGTTATTTTTAAAAAACTGAAATTAATTAGGGGTAAAACACTAACTCTAGTGCCATGAACAGGCAGGATCAACTTTTTTCCCCTCCAAAGGGCAAAGAGTCATATACCATCCCCAGCTGAACCTTGGTGCTTCGAGCTTTTCAGGAGATGTTACCTAAACTTTATTAAAAGAAAAAAAAAAAAAAAAAAAAAAAAAAAAGAACAATGTTTAAATATCAACACTGGACTAGCCCAGTCTTTTTCCAAAGTCCACATTCTTCATATGAAGCACACACGGCGTCCTGGATTCCCCAAGGCTGCATGTTCAGAAGTTCACAGTACATGGAACCATGTCTTTTTTTGTTTTTGTATTTTCTTGAGTTTCCCCTCCTTGCTCAGAGCAGCCACCCTTTTGTGGTCGTCTACTGGATAAACCTCAAGCCATCTCCTATCCACATGGCTTGGCCTAGATGCCAAAGGTTTTTCTTGATGAGAGTTGATGTTGTCATGCTCTATGGATGGAAAAAAGCAAGAGAAAAAAAAGCACCTGGTACAGGTTTCTTGAGACCCTTGCGGATTCCTTTTATTCCAAAGCTCTTTCTCAAAGTCCTTTTGCCGGTTTCTCATCTGGAGCAGTTTTTGGCCTAGTGCTCTGTCTCAGTTTGAGGAGCTGTTATTGGATGAGCCAGAGGTGGATGCAATGGCAGCTCCAGCTGGGCTGCTCGTGGACACAGATTTGCGGATGTGAGGCAGCAAGTAGGGGTCACAGGCCAGCTGCTGGACATCTATCCGGTCCTCCTTTCGGTAGGCCAAGCAACGTCTGATAAATGCCTGTGGGCACCCCAAAGGAATGAAGAAGGGTTAGTGGAGGGACAGAAAAAGGAAGCTTCCTTGGATGGGGAACTCTTTGGGGCCAATCTGACAAGCCCAGCGCTGAAACGCCCTCCCCAGTGACCCCAGAGACAGCCCAGATCCTGCAGCAGGAGTTCGTCCTTCATCAGGAGAAAGCCCAGGCAGAGGCACATGCTGCAAACTGTGCAATCCTCAGAGAATGGGGTGGGTTGGAAGAGACCTCAAAGATCATCCACAGTTCCAACCCCCCTGCCATGGCAGGGACACCTTCCACTAGACCAGGTTGCTCCAAGCCCCATCCAACCTGGCCTTGAACACCTCCAGGGATGGAGCATCCACAGCCCCCCTGAGCAACCTGTGCCAGGGTCTCACCACCCTCAGAGTGAAGAATTGCCTAATTTATAATTTAAATCTCCCCTCTTCCTGTTTGAAGTCATTACACCTTGTCCATTCACTTCAAGCCCTAGTGAAAAGTCCCTCCCCAGCTTTCTTGTAGCCCCTTCAGACACTGGAAGGCCACAAGAAGGTCTCCCTGGAGCCTTCTCTTCTCCAGGCTGAACAAGCCCAACTCTCTCAGCCTGTCCTTGTAGAAGGGTTCCAGCCTAGTGACCATCTTTGTGGCCTTTCTCTGGCCCTGCTCCAACAGGTCCAACATCAATCCTCAGGCTGGCAGTGAACACAGAACTCCTGCTGGTTTCAGGGAAAGCAAGAGGATGGACCTGCCCGTGCCAAACACTCACACACACACAGTGTGAGCAAACCCACTGCCAGGTTTACCTTTGCTTCTGGTGTGACTACTGGCTTTGGAGGGAACTGCACCTCAGTAGCTTTCAGAATTGTGTTCTCCTGCAGAATATCTTGTTGTGACTGGTTGTGACCAAAGGGCTACCAAAAAAAGAAAGGAAGACAATTGTTAAAGGTTGCTGACAGCCCTGAAAACCCTGTAACACTTCTGTTTATTATCACTTGACAGCATTTGTCTGGGCAAGCAGCCCATGAATGTTGTGATGGTGCTGGAGATTCCAGCCAGATGAGCTGGACATGTTGCTTCCGTGCTTAAATTGAACAAGAGGGACCAAGCTGGAACATGTCTGGGGTGTCTCCAGCTCAGACAGGAGGGATCTCGACCTGCTTCCAGACATCATAAGTCAGCTTCAGCATGTGGATAGGCCCTTCCTCTGTGTGAGCTGATGGGAGATTCACCCACTTCAGTCTCTGCTGGGCTGGTTCCACCACTTATCTGACTGACAGCACCAAGCACACAGTGTGTGCCAGCCTGGGCTGTCACAGCACTGGGTTACCAAGGGCTCAGGAAGAGTTGGTGGAATCCTTTCTGTGCTCCAACCTATTTCTTCTGCTGTCATAAAAAAAATTACCTTTTGTCAGGAAAAAAAACCCTTTTCCTGATCCAGACTCTTCCCTTCTAAAAGCCACCCTAAAAACTTCTAGAGTGGGTCTCTGTACATTTGTTTGGGTTTTTTTCAAGCAGTATCAGGCTCAAACAAGGACTTAGCACATTGAAAGCATCACAGAACAACCCCAGATAAGAACCTCAGGTGTCTGGCCCTGAATGATGCACTTGTCCTGCCCACAATGGCCTCAGTGGGAACGTGCCCTGTGGAAGAAGATGTTCTGCAGGACATTGTTTCTGAAGGAAGTGCCATACAGAGCAAAACATGACCTAGAACTCTCCTCACTTCATCTGCCTTGGAACTGATGGTGAGGAGACAAAGCAGAAGCACCTTCTGACTTGGGGAAGAGAAGGAAGCAGAAGCCAGAGCTGCTTCCCAGAAGGTTTGGGAACCACCACGAGGAAAGGGGTTAAATGCCTCCTTACCTTTCTGCCATAGAGACACTGGTAGAAGATGACTCCCACTGACCAGACATCAACTTTATTTGAAATCTTTGGAGGTTCCTTCCCAACCACAAAACATTCTGGTGGCAAATACCTGATTGGAAGGAAGAGACAACAGGTTATGAGCAGCATCTCCAAATATTTTCAATTGTTTTCTTTAGAAAGGAAGGAACAAGCTCCTGTGATCAGATATTAGCTTGGGACTCAAAGGACCCAATTTCATTCCTGGGCTGAGATCACCAACACACCCCTTCTGGGAGCAGTGATCCCAAGGACCCTCCAGACACCCCTGGTCTGACCTAGTCAGCATGGTCAGATGCTTTTCACCAGAGCACATAAAATAACCCTGTTTTCCTTTCTCTTCAGAGCTGCTATTTGTTGTTCAAAGGCCTTGGCCAACAATTCCACAACAGAAACATGCAGCCAAAATACATATTTCTAGAAATACAACCCCAGATGCCATGTCCTAGTTAGAGACACTCAGTCCTGCTCCAGCTCCAGTTGGTTTCATTTTTAGGAACAGAGCAAAGCTGCACAACACAAAAGGCCCTAACAAATGGCCCTGTACAAGGGTTCCCACAGTGCCAGTTGCAGCTTGGGCAGGATCTAAGAGTCACTCTCAGGGGTGCTCACTACAGGACTTGTTCTCAGCCATGGGTGAGGCAGAGACAACTCCTGGCACTGAGGATCAAGCATTGCTGAAAACATCTTTCACAAGACACTCCAAAGTGGAGCTCTGGCTACAGACAGCACTGTGAGACTGACATCTTCTGTAAGAGCTAACTGGGGATTTTCACCTCCTCCTTTCAGTGGAACACTCGTTGCACCTCCCTGCTGTACCCAAATCTCCCAGCAGACATGGGATTCTCCTCCTCCTTGCTTCAACTGTCAGACAGTGTCCCTATGGATTGTGACAAAGCAGCCAAGCCCCACCCCAGAGCTCAATCCCAGCAGCATATGCAGGTTTTCACCAGCCCCTTTGCATAAGAGGCTGTTTTCAAACAGACAAACACCAACCCACTGAAAAGTAAAAAGCTGCCAGGCTCAGAAGGAGCTGTGAGACAACCAGAGCAGCTTCCTGGGTCTCAGACCTCCCGTGTCTCAAGCTGTCACAGACAATGGCAGCACACACAGAGATCCAAAGCTGGTTATAAACTCCTCACAAGGGCCCCAGGCAATGCTCACCAGTAAGTACCAGCCCCCTGCGATGTCAGTTCCATGCCATCCACAGAGTTGTAGCTGTCATCATCCATGATTTTGGAAAGTCCAAAATCTGTGATTTTTATCTCTCCACACGCAGTACCATTGACTAGAAGAATGTTACCTAGACAGAGGAAGGAAACAGCCCCTTAGGGTACACATCTAGCAGGACAAAACAAGAATAAAATTGCATTGACCTCTGACATTCTCCACAGGACAACAAGGAACCTCCAGAATGAGCTGCAGCAGCCTGGGGTTGATGTTTTAACACTCAATACCCCGAGCTCCAGAGACAACCTGGCTCTCACCAAGTGCTAGAACAGATCTGCCCATCCTTGAATGACCCAGTGGCCTCAAGTTACTTGGAGCCTCCAGATTCTGAGCCAGATGAGCTTGATGCCCATGTTCTTCTGAGCCCTCCCAAAGGTCTTGTTGGAAGGGGCAGGTCAAAAAGGATTAAGGAGAGAAGTACACACAGAGTCATGACTCATTCTGCCCAGAAGTCCTGACTTGCCCTGGCCTCTCAACAAACCAGAACCTCTCCTTCCTGGCAGTGCTCCTCAGTAGCTTTCTAAGCTCAGAAAGGACAATTACTTAGTAAAAAATCTTTCACAGACCCATCAAGGACCAAGGAGTCAGATCTCCCTGTTTTTCTCCAAGCCTACAATACAGCAGGAGGATCGTGTGTGGTGGCAGGGGCTGAATCAGAGCTCCAGGGAGCTGTGGGCAGAGCTGTGCAGGCTGCTCAGCCACCAGGAGAGCAGCCAGCAGCTGGGGGAAGGACCAGGGTCACTGGGACCAGTGCAACAGCACCACCTCCTGTACAGATTCCTCACACTGATGCAATGAACCACATCACATCCCAGTTACACAATGCTGATGAGGTGCCACCAGCGTAGGGAGACACGCCAGGGATGACTGTCCAGAGAGGTGGCTGAATTTTATTGGACTAGGGAAAAACCCCCCCAAACTATCACCCCAAAAGAGAGCACTTCCATTCCTCCCCTCATGCCTCTGCCAGTGGCCAAGGGAAATAAATCTGCTACAACCTTCTACATGGCAGATGTCCCTGAACTCACAGGCAGACCTGAGCAGCTTCTATGTCCTCAGCTTTGTGAGCTGCCACACACTAGGAAAAACCAAATGCTTCCCAGATAGCTTCTGCCACCAGCTTTTCAGATGATTACAGAAAGGATAAGCCAGAAGAATAGGAACATGAGACACACTGGTAATTATGGGAACCTTCATGAAGCAATAACAGCAGCTCTCAGCAGCAGAATACAGGCAGGACATTAAGAAACCAAACACAGACACTTGGTGGCTCTGAACAAGGAGGCTGCTTTTTCTGGAATGTTACTTCCATGTTTTATGTTGTAATTCATGCCCCTCTCATAGCATGTTCTATGCATTTGGGTTTATTTTTTGTTGTTGCATGTCAGTTTTCCCAGACAACCCCATCTCCTTTTTGCTGTCTGACCACAGTAAAAACCTCCCCATGTTAATTAGAACCCATTACCTCATTAGCACCCCCAAGCACCCCAGACAGCAGCACAACATACCTGGTTTAAGGTCATAGTGTATGATGGGAGGTTTGATTTCATTTAGGTATTTTAAAGCATTCACAATCTGCATGATAATGGATCGTGCCTCTTTCTCTGACATCAACTTGTGCTGTTTCAGGTAGAAGTCCAGATCATTTCCCTCACAGTATTCTAACACTGTACAAAACCTGAAAGCAAAAACAGTGCTTGTTGTCATTAAGGCACCTGAGAGAAACCAGAACACTTTGTTATTCTTTGTTACTGCCTGTAAGACTCACCTATTTGGTTAATATAATAAATTTAGAGTCCTCCAGCCTATTAATCCCTTTTTAAAACTAAGCTATAGCAGGAGCAGTCCTCAATGCTCACTAGGGCAAAGGTCAGAGATCCCCCATTAATTAAGTGCTAGATCCAGCAGCAGAAAGCTCTGCCAACTGGGGCATTTCCCCAGGCCAACAATGAGCAGGATTTAAGAAAAATGTTCTTTACTTTCAGGGTGGCAGAACCTGGTCCACACTGCCCAGAGAGGAGAGATTCCAAAGCCACCTGGACACAAGCCTGGGCCCCCTGCTCTGGGTGAGCTGCTGGAGAAGGAGGGGTGGACAAGATGATTTCCAGAGGTCCCTTCCAACCCCCACCATGCTGGGATTCACTAGTAAAACACCACATCTGACACAATACAGCCTGCTGGTTTGTGAGCTAGAAAACCAATGTACATCGAAACTACCCCAGACTTCTCCACAGCAGAGTCTGTAACATTGGTGTGGACACTCTTTGGACTCTCCTGCAAAGTCTTAAGAGGACAAATTGTCTGTTTGTAGTGAAACTCAAGTCACAGCCCCAGCAAGAGAACTCACGAGTCAGTATCCAGCGAGAAGTAGTCGTAGAGCTTCACTATTCGAGGGTGATCCAGTTCTTTGTGAATTCTGTACTCCCTACATGCATGTCTGCAAAGAGCAAAGTCTGAGCATTACTCATCCAAGTGACTTCATCCCAAGGTCTGCAGACATACCACAAGCAGTCCAACTCCAACCAAGCCCATGCACATCATGCAAACAGCTTAAGACAAGGCAGGAGAACAAGGAACTGCCCAGAACAGCTCTTGAGAGCCACGGAATCTGAGTGCATCTCAACCATTGGCAATACTACAAAATAACTCCTCTCAATTAATGGTGTTGCTTGCCAGAACAGAATAACCTCACAGTAAATCATTAAAGGAGCCAAGATCGTGGAATACAAAAATCAGCAAGTTCTAGAAAAACTCCATGATGCTCAACAGCCCAACTTCCAGGCTTCTAATTCAGTTTAGTTTGTCCCAGTGACTTGTTGGGGAATGAAGATCCCAGCTTTACCTTTGCAGCTGTGCCAAGAAGGCTGGGCTGCCATTCTGCAGAGCTTGTCTAATCCGTGGCATTAGGCAACAAGTGTCACCAACACCAAAATGCTTCCTGTACCTCCCTTCTAGGCCATGACACACCTATTGTCCTAACCAGCTGGGAAAGGATTAAGTATTCTAGGAAACAACAAAGGGGAGGGGAAGGTTTTGGGGAGCACAGTGCAGGTGTGGAAGATGGGCATGAATGATTGTTTCCCCAAGAGCAGAGCTGAGACATTTGGGGGGGAAGTGGGGAGAAAGAAGCCACTTTAACACTTCATNTCTTCAAGGTCTCTTCCAACCAGAACAATTCTATGATGAGCAGCACTGGTGTTTTAAAACCTTATGCCACAGTGCTCCTCCAAAGCTCTGTGTGTGTGTGTCAGTGTGTGCACACTTAAACCATTTCTAATCCAACCATAACTTTTGCAAGTAGCTACTGGGACAGAAAGAGACTTTAGAAACATGCCAAAACACAGGAAAAAATAATGTCAGCCTGTTCAGAGGCACTGAATAACCCAAGAGGAGGAGCCTGGAAACACAGCTGTCTGCTTTCCAGCCTGACTTACTTGTGATAGTTTTCTTTCTTCTCATCTCTCCAGTTTTTATTTAACTGGTGTATTTTCACAGCTACGTATCTCTGTTCTGTTAAATCAAATGCCTGCAGAGAGAAGAGCCAAAAATCAATAGGAACCACAACTTGTAGTCAATACTGCAAAAAGCAGACAAGCTCTAACAGCCCCATATCCCCACCCAGGAAATCAGCATTACGACAGACTGAGTGCAGAGCAAGCCCACATTTTGATGTAATTAGTTTCACTAATGAAACCAAGCAACTCTGAAAACAATTGAATATTCTGGGCTTTGATCTGACCTTCCCCATGGGCTCAAACTAATGCTGCATTTATTCTGACATTTTACCCCCAGAGCTACAAGGGGATCAGAAAGGCCAAATTACTAAAATACAGACAGTTAATCACACTGGTGAAGACCCTGCTATTAATTCCCCAAAGCACACAGAGGATTTTCAATATGTTGTTTCCCACTGGTAGCTCAGCTCCCCATCTTGGAGCACAATGTTTCAGCTTATTTAGAAGCTGAAGAATTCAATGGCAGAACTGCACAAATCTTGTGCTGTTATTTTTTTCCCCCCTCCAGTTTCTTGCTATTTAGGTGGTCTTTAAAGAAGAGCTCACTGCAATTGTGCTCTTGGAGTAACACAGAAATCTTTTACTTTGGAGAAGAGCGACAGCTCATAATTTATAGGATGGGGCAAAATCTTATTGTAAACAGCCAAGTATAATCTGTGCCCACCTCAAAAGCTGAATATTTAACTCCTAATGCTTAACAGATTGGCCGAGACCCTGGAGAAGAAGGGCTGAGAATTTCTCTGCTCTAATAACAGAGCTGCCACTCTTAAGCACAGTGGGTATGAAGCATTCACACCCTTTTGCTTTCATCTGTGGAGCCAAAGCTTTCTCCTTAATCAGCAAAGCCTCCAACGAGGAAATTTCAGAGTACTTACATGCAGATCACTCTTTTTTCCCCCTACCTGAGCAGTCCAACCCCCCCTGGTTTAGATACCTATTGTTGTACTGCATCAAAATAACAAATCACTGTGAAGCTTCCAATATTTGCATTGGCAGAGGTATTGTCATGGTAGCCAAATTCAACATGAATTAAGAAATGCTAAGGTGGGGAATATTCAGGACAGGAAACACTTTAAGGGTAATAGTCAAATAGGAAGCACTAAAGTATCCCGGGTCTTGGCTGCCTGAGAGTGCTGACACACAAGTAATCCTCAGTTCCAGGGAAGTCCCAAGACTACACACACACCCAGTCTGCTACTTCAGAGTGTAAAATGAAGACACAAGACAAAAGCCTCCTGCCCTCAGGCAATGAAGGCTTTACTCTTCTTATTGGAGCTGTTTTCTCTTATTCAGGGTGATGTGCAGACTTGCTACGCCTTAAATAAGACTTTGCTCCTCAAGGTGTTTGTGTGCAACACTTGAGGAAACGAGTGGTTTGCTTCTCTGGCCTGATAAAACTTGAAGACCTGGTGCAATGTTTTCTTGAAATGCAGATTTGCACCTCTGAGGACAAGGGCAGAAGCTAAAAATCTCCAGCCTGCTGCCTAACACAAGCCAGATGCAACATGTGCTTTGTCCTCCCTTCCTCCCTCCACAGCCACACACACACCACTGAGAAAAGTGTCAAAATTCTGCTCCACTGCAGATTCAGATTTACACCACAGATTGCCACTTCAAACTTACCTTATATACTTCACTGAAGCCACCTCTACCCAGAAGATGTAGCAACAAATATCTATCATTTAGCGTCGGATGGTCTTTAAATCTGGTGGGAAAGACACAGTTTAAGAACACTGACAGAAATAATGCAGAAATAATACAGCTACTACATGGCTTAGGAACAACATTTTCACATTAAGACAGAAAAATATTACAGCTGTGTTAATAACTCTGCACTGGTAAAAGGCTATAGAATGGTACCTGGAGGTGCTTGGAAACCTTTGAGATGAAATTCAAGTTATATCTTTGTGCCACCCCCCAAAGGGACTTATTAAGTTATAACAGCAATTTAAAAGACCAAAGGGGACAGTAAAAAATGGTGCTATGTTCTTGTCCCTGGATCCCACGTGCTTACTGTGAATTATCTTCATTGTGTATCCTTTTCAATTCCCTGATATGTAGATTCCTAACCCTCTCTAGCCGCTCCAGCTCGGCCTGGATCTCAGCTTCTTCCTGCACAGGGGAGAACCAGAAGGAAAACACAACACTGTGTGAGATAATGCAGGCACCATTTCCACCTTAAACTTAATTCCACTTGTGAAGAAGATATTGGTAAATAACTTGGTTAGGAGATAAGAGAGAGAGTGGTAGAATCAGAGAATGTTTGAGGCTGGAAGGGACCTCCAGAGCTCATCTGGTCCAACCTCCCTACACCAGCAGGGACATCTCTACCTAGGGCAGGCTGCTCAGAGCCCCAGCAAGCCTGACCTTGAAGGACTCCAGGGATGGGGCCTCCACCCCCTCTCTGGGCAGCCCATTCCACTCATCTATCCCCCTCAGATTAAAGAACTTTTTTCTAATATCCAGTCTAAATCTCTCCTTTCCTAGCTAAAAACAATTACTGCTTGAACAGAAGTAGTAGTCAACTAAGAGCCAGGTGGAAGGTGACAGGAATGAGACCTGACTGGGCAGCTTTGTTTACACCCACACACAGACAAAAGGAGCTGACAAATCTTTCCACCTTCTTGTTTTCAACATTTTTGGTAATTAAGAAGTGTTGTTGCTCTGGTCCTGCTCCTTCCCTGATTAAGTGCTGAGTGCTGTGCAGATGTTTTTGCAGGAACTCAGCCTCTGCTGGGACAGGAGAAAGAGGAGAGCCCTTAGAAGCAAGGACCAGGGATGCCACGATGGCAGCATCTGGAGAGGATGGAGAATGGGGAAGGACAACACCAGGTCCTATTAGCAACAGGTGAATGTAACTTAGTGCCAAGTTCTGCACCAGGGGAGGTTTAGACTGGACATTAGGAAGAAGTTCTTTACTAAGTGTGGTCAGGGACTGGCCCAGGCTGCCCAGGGAGGTGCTGGAGTCACCATCCCTGGAGGGGTTCAACAAACGAGTAGATGTGGTGCTTTAGGACATGGTCTGGGGGACAGGGAGATGAAGGTTAGACTTGATGATCCTGGAGGGCTTTTCCAACCTAAATGATTCTATGATACAGTTTGTAGAGTTGAAAGTTCTGGTGCCCTTGAACATGACACTAGAGTTCACACACTGTGGTCAGGGTTGCAAACCTCAATTAAACATGTGCCTCCAGCAGTATTATTTGTATCCATGACTCAAGGGATGTAGCTGCCCATTTGTCTTGTGACTCTGCTCCTTCTCTCCTCAACTTGTTCTATTTTTAGGCATGAAGAAGGAGCCAGTTTCCAAAAGCAGGATCAGACAATGCCACAGCCCCAGGACATGACTTCAGTTGCCATTAGGGCCCATTCCCCAATGGATTCCTCTGTCCCAGGAGGGCACACGAGATGCCAGCACAGACAGACCCACAATGAATCCACTGGAGGGATGCAGAAGCTGCAGCCCAAGCTGCCTTTAGCACAGCCCTGCCTGGATCCCTCCTCTGCTCACAGCTCAATAGAACAGAGTGGGCAGAGCACCAGTGGTTCCATGTCTGCATTAACCTGCCCTGGCCACTGGGAACCACAAGGAGCAGGGTGACATTAATGAGGCCTTGCACTCAACCTGGGGGTCAAGGGCACAGAAAAACCTACATGTGGAGCTCAGGCACCAGCTGAGAAAAGAAAGGGGACTCCAGCAGTGCAGGAGGTTGTGGTGAGGCTGGGGTTGGGCTCTTCTCCCAAGGAACTAATGACAGGACAAGAGGTGAGGGCCTCAAGTTGTGCCAGGGGAGGTTTAGATTGGACATTAGGAAGAAGTTCTTCACTGACAGAGTGGTCAGGCCCTGGACCAGGCTGCCCAGGGAGGTGCTGGAGTCACCATCCTTGGAGGAGTTAAAAAAAATGAGTAGATGTGGAGCTTTGGGACATGGTCTGGGGGTCAGGGAGATGTTGGACAAAGGTTGGACTTGATGATCCTGGAGGTCCTTTCCAACCTAAATGATTCTATGATTTTTATGCTTCCCCTGTTTCATACAGGAAAGAAAACTCTTCAGAAGACCATCTAAAGAAGAGCAAAAGCTTACACCTTGATCAAGCACATATTAATCTCTGCCTTAGCAGAGATCACAGCTACCCAGGAAATGGCAGAAGACATCCATTTATTTTTGTTTCCAGTACTTCATCTAATGAAGTGTCCCAGAAAACTGATTTGTAGGTTATTGCATCACCTTAAAGGTAACTAACAGCTTATCTAAATATAACCTCACCTGCAGGTACAGTTCCTGCTGCAGCCAAAGTATTTGCAAACTAATGTGTGTTAAAACCACCTGAACAGTTATAGCTTCCAAAAGCCCAAAAGGTTTTATTGGGCTGTTCCTGATAATGCTGATTACTCAATATTGCAAAGAAGTGATGGTTGGAGTCTTTGTTGTGCTCTTATTTTTTTCCATTGGTCCATTCCTTCCTATTCCCCATTTTAGACCCATACAGAGCCCAGCATTAGACTGGTCAGAGTAAAATGTATCAAAACTGTGGAACTCCCTGCATAAAATCATAACTGTAAGGACACAAAAATCTATTTACTGCAGCAAAAAAACACTTTTCCTGAGCACCACTGCCTTGGAAAAAATTCTTACAAACCCCTGACCATTCTTTTCAAGCAACAAAAAACTCAATTATCAAACAAACAGCAGTGACCTCTAGAGAGAAATGTTATTTTCATTAAAAAACTGAATCAAAAACTTACCTAAAAGCCTTTTCTGCACTTAGTTCTTACCTTTTTAAGATGACCTAGTCGGAGTTTGAAGATTTCCTCCTGTTCATGGTATTCTGCTAACGTTAACCTGCAAAGAAGAGACAGAGGAGGTCAAGAGCCAGGTAAACTCTGCAATCTATTTTTCTTCTTTAAATATCAATCTAAAGGAGATCAAAAGCTTAAAGCTTGATCAAGCTTTAATTAATTTCAAATCCAAGTCCCTGATAACATTCTTTAGGCTACTGAATGACTTTTAACAAAGAAAACCAACCCATGATTTAAATAAGGAGCACTGAAGCACAAGTATTCTTATTTTGCCATTTAAAGTTTGCTTTACTGACTTAATTTCAATTTTTTCTTTGTACTAAAAGCTGGTTGATTCAACTCTGGGGCTGGCTGTACACCTAGCCATGGGGCCACTGCAAACAGAGCAGAGATTCTGCACTTTTTTCCATTGCAGGCTTTGCAAAGTGGTTTCCAGGGAAACCCTGGGAGATTTACTTCACCTCACCATATATTTGATCTCACGTGTAGTTAGAGGAAGCAATGGGATAAGAGAGATAACTCCCATGATGTGCAAAGTTTTCATCCTAAGTGGCTTGTAAAATAAAAGTTTTATAATGTTTTTGATGTCTTATAGCCAAGGTGGGACAGAGGCACAGCACAGACCTACACCAAAATAACACCAGGTCCCAGCACTTGTGGAACACAACTATAGGCTGAGATCTTTAAAGGTGAGAAAAATGAATCCCTATTATTAATTTTCTCAGTACTACCAACAAGGGGTTTGGTAAAAGCATCCCACACATGAGCATAAAGCTGTGAAGCTCCCATCAGCCACTTCTGTTTACTCTGTAACTAAGATATGCACATAGAAATATCTTTTCTGAGCTTCAGTTGAGCTCAAGAGTATCCCAGGAGGATTGTTGTTATGCTCTGCAGGGTACTGAGGACAAAGGTTGGTGTGTGAGGTCTCCACAGCATCAATACCACAACTGGTTTCAAGAGGGGACTGGGTCCTGTGCAGGGCTGGGGGACCTTGGCTCACTGGACAGGGCACTGAGGAGGCAGCAGATTCTCTGCTCATCTTGAAATGCCCCAACTTCTCCCCACTGTGGATAACTCAGAGGGTCCAAGAGTTGCACTAAGTTCTAAAGCAGTTGTTAGCTAATGGATTTAATGCAAAACCCACAAGCCAAGCTGCCTTTGAAAGGGTCTAGACCATAAGGAACTGCTTATTCCAAATTACAGAGACATACAAAACAGCTGGGGCCATAAATGTTGAAATGTTGCCCCATTTCATATAAACCCTTATTAATTCATTCCCCCCCTGCCTCCTCCTGACAGCCTGAGTTTTAATCAGGCTCAGCTAATCTAAAAGACCATCCCCAAAGTTCAGGGGTTTGGTTGGTGTTGCTGTAGAAGGAATAAAAAGACAATTGAATAAACCAGCAACGAGCTTTCCACATATTCTTGTGCACAAATAAGCACAGGGCTGAACACCAAGAGTCTGCTCATCAGGCAAGAGATGTGATGAGAACCACCAGCCCAAAACAGCTGCCAGTCAGAGCAGCAAGCATTAAAAAAATCAAGGGGGCTCTAAGACAAACCCTGCCCTGTTCCACAGAAACATGCTTGAAAGACACCACCTCTAGTGCTGCTGGAGACACCAGGGCTGCCCAAGCTGCCCTAACAACCCTCAAAAAGCCCCAGTAGATTAATCTTCTTGAATGAAAATCTTTTCCTCATTCACAGGCCAGTGAGGAGTTTCAGGAGAGCACATTTAATTTGCATCATGGGACCTTCCTCTCCTTTTTAAGACACAGCAACAATCAGGGGCCAAAGAGGAACCAAAACTCCACTGAAGGAATCGGGCTGGCTGCTTCTCATTCAACTTTCAGAAACATTTCTATTCCACTTGCCTGAAAGAGTCTCTGAAGAACTCTACGAGCAAAACACATCTCTCCAAAAATCAGAAAAATTTGTATCTGATACACACCAGTCCAACAAATTCATTTACAGAACAACTAAAGTTTAGGCAAGTAGGGAGGCAGTAGAGTTGAAAAACAGCTTTTCATGAGCTAAACCACTCCACATGAACCACATCCATCCACTGGCAAGCAGTTTTTATCCAGAATGCCACAAGGAGCTCTTCTAAACCCAAAAGATAAACCCCTGAAATGTATCAGTAAAGAATAATAAACCAGCAGGACACACAGAGAAAAGACTTGGTAGCACAAAAAGGCTGAGTAGCAAACCCAGGGAGAGCTGGATCACCCCCAGGCAGGTTCACCCCATAGGAAGAAGCTCCCTGGGTATCACAGACATCGGAATCTGATCAATGCTGATCAATATCTAAAGGGCAGGGGCAAGAGGCTGGGGCCAGACTCTTGTCAGTGGTGCCCAGGGACAGGACAAGGGGCACCGGGCACCAACTGGAACCCAGGAGGTTCCATGTGAGCAGGAGGAGAAAGTTGTTTGGGGTGAGGGTGTTGGAGCCTGGCCCAGGCTGCCCAGAGAGGTTGTGGAGTCTCCTTCTCTAGGGAGATTCCAAAGGTGTCTGTACATGATCCTGAGCCCCCTGCTCTGGGGGAGCTGCTGGAGCAGGGGGGTTGGACCAGATCATCTCCAGAGGTCCCTTCCAACCCCACCATGCTGGGATTCTGTGACATTATCATGATTTCCAGGCACATCAAGACCTGTGCTGCTTTGCCTGCAGAATAAACCACACCACAGCTGCACCAGCCTGCTGGGGAAACACAACCCTACAGACATGGGGAAAACCTTCCTCCCGTCCCTTAGAAGTGCAAGGTCACCACAGTGAACACCAAACTAATTGTTTGAAAAGCCTCACCAGAAAGTACATGGAAATAGAACCTACTAAATATGTACTATTTTTTTTTACCCCTTAAAAAAAGTATCATAGACTGATACTGAAATCTATTCCGAAGTTGCAACCCTGCAGACAGACACTGCTTTGCAAACCTGACCCAACATGAACACTGAAAAAGTTCCTGCAGTAAAAAAAAAACCAGTTAAGCTCCTGCAAAGTCAGGACTCAGCAATGATCCCTGGTTTACTCCAATGAAAACTATTTAGAACTGCAGCCAGATGTTGCCGAATGCCAGGCTAATTCCACAATATCCATTTGTGCATGGAGTGAAGCCTGGAGGCAAGGGCAAGATTCCACTCCCTGGGAGACACTCTCAGAGCTGTGCTGGAAGCAGCAGCTTCCCCACGAGGTGCCCATGGAACCTACGTTTCATTTTCTGCTCCGTTGGTCTTGTTCTTGCGCTGCTTCTGCTCGTTGCTTGCTGGAGGGGTCTGCCCCATTGCAGGGGGCTTCCTCTTTGCTAACATTTTTCTTTGCCTTTCTATTTCTTCCCGCTGGGAATTTATCCTTTCCTGTTGCCTGGAAAGAAGAGAGTAGGGAAAATCATGAAGTAGAAGTAGGTAACTCACTCGGTTGCCTTCAGCATCTGGACCAAGGGATTTCACAGCAGTCGTACTTGTAAAAAGTGGGAACAAAATAGTTTTGTGCCAAACATTATGAGTCAGATTTTTTTTAAAGGTATTTTTACATAGAAGAGGATTCTTCTCCTGGCCCACAGAAAGCCTTGAGTAAGTGAAAGGTTTTATTCATGCAGAGGGTATCCAAACCCAAGGAGCTGCTAACCTCACGGAAAACCCAGGGATCATGGGAAGTCACTGACTTTCCACCCACTTTTTCCTAGAAGGCTCTGTTCTCCACCTCAGACATTCCTGCTAAAACCATTCCTGAAGTCTGGCACTCTTTGAGAAAGTATCCTTGTATTTCAGGGGTACAGTCACACTACCCTTAGTTCTCTGAAATACAACCACCACCACTCCCAATTTCACTGGGAACAGTCTCTCCTCCAAGATAAAAAGGACTTATCTTAAAGCATTTTACAGTGATAAAAGCACTCTTGAATTGTCCAATCTCAATGACTTCAGCATTTACATATTTAATTAACTTTTAAAAAGAGACAGGCTGCAGGTAAATATTCCAGAAGTGTTTCTTCCATGTCTTACAGCACAAACTAAGGAAGAATTATAAAGTCCTTAATCTGTGCCTAAGGAGAGCTGCACCTCCCTATCAGACTACAGAGAAGTGATGTGAATTTAAAGGATCATACACAGCTCCCTCTAATGCAATTAATTTGCCAAGTCCTACTTAAAGGTCTAGGCCAGGTGGGAATTTACTGGATATTTCCATTAACATCCTGAATAAAAGGGTCTCTGATCTTCATTTCCAGGTTTCTGCAGCCCCTTTGATCACTGTTACCAGGAGGCAGAAGAAGTTAAATAGTATGGATTTTTCTCTTCTAAGCTTCTCTGCTTTAAAAAAAAAAAAAAGCTAATTAGCCTTCCTTGGCTAATATATGCAAGTATGCAAATCAAATTGATTGAGAATGTGGCCCTCCCCTCCACCCCAAGCACTGCACAGCCAGGTAGGTGCACTGAGAACACCCAAGGGGCAGCCTGCTGCTTTCCACCTCAACCAATTTGATTCAAGTCCCTGGAGGTTTAAATGGAAATAATATTTCTCATTTCAAGGTGAAAACGTTTCCCCGTCGTCAGGGGCTGAGCTCCTCCTGGATCTTTTCCTGCACCAGTCACACCACTCTCAGGTTTTGCCATGCAAGGTATCACACACACACACAACTGCTCAGTTTTTCTGCCTCTGAAGTTCAGGAGAGCTGAGGCCTCACTTGATGAGGTTCTGGAAGGCGTAGCCATCTGTCCACTGCTCGGTGAAGGACGCCCCGTGCCGCACCGTCGTGAAGTGGCCTAGCCTCAGTCTGTCCTGCATGCTCTTGTCCCTGCAGGCCATCTTCTCCTGTTTGGACTGAAAACAAAATAAAACATGTGTAAAAATACAAGGCATGATCAGCAGCCAAGAGCTGTGCAGTGGTTTAAAGCACTACCAGTTTTGAGCGCGTTGCGTCGTTTCGGTGCCGTTATCTGACAAATCACTGGGGTTATTGCTGGTGCTTCACTCTGCTCTGACAGGCAGTTATTTACCTCCTCCCTGACATTTCAGCCTCACCTTTCCTTCCCTGGTATTGCCTGGGCAGCTCACCCATTCTATCATCAGTTGAAACCAGTCTAGTGGTAGGATTAAATTATCCCTTTGTAACAGCAGCTTAGCCAGACTCCAGACGTGGCTCTGATGAGCCCCTTGTTCACTCAAATAGGAGAGGAAGGAAGAAAATACACCTTGAATCTCTGTTAATTCTAAGGTACAGTGATCAGACAGCTCAATTCCAGACTTGAACCACTCCCAGATGTGACACAATCTCAGTTAGGTCACCACCATGCACAAAAACTGGTGGTGGTGCCTGTCACAGAGCACTTCTGGGAAGTGAGAGGAAATTTCCAAGGCCTGAGGTGAGAGCAGGGAAGTTTCAGTCAGTCAGGATTAAAGATGAACCAGCAAAGCTCCTCCCTGGAGCTCTACACCACCTATCTTGAGTGCCAGGTCTACCCAACACCAAACCCTGCCAGAAAGGGGAGTCCTGCTCAGCCAAGAACAATCAGCTCTGTGACAAAGCCAACTCAAACAGACAGCATGTACTGGCCAGCACCCTGGTAGCTTTGCCCATCCAGTGCCCACAAACAATAGCTGCAATTAGCCACCAGGTAAAAGAGCAATCAAAGCCCCCCATTGTTTAACCAGGAGGAAATCTGGAAACCTTTCAACACTGAAGCAGGCTGGACACTGGTAAACAGCAGCCTGGCACCTTCCCCACTATCTTTAATGTGGTGTTTGGAGTGTTGTACAAAGCAACAATCTCCAGCTTGGCTGTTTCAAAGAAAGGAAGGTATGAAACCACTTGCCCATGTCACAGAATGGATCTGGCAACTTCCCTGCACAATGGGACACTGCTCTTGTTCTGCCAGAGCTGGACAATGCTGCTTTTCAGGTGTATGAGTTTCCAAACCACATAACACCTGCTGCATTTACAGCTCAGACTATTTCACTTCAACAAGGGAGATCACTCTTTGAGACTGAAAAGTAACCAAACCAAACCATTCTGAACCATTTCAGATTTAGGATTATGTTCCTATTTGCAGAGAAATAATCCAAGGCAGAACTCCAGTTGTCTTATCACTAAAGCAAGAGGGGCAGGTTTTCAGTGCTTGAGAAATAGAGAAGTTTCCAGAGCTGTGAGTGTAGAGGTGTGGGAAGTCCCCTGCTCACCTTTTCTATAAGAAGCTTCTTGCTCATTGTTACACATCTATTCAACCTCTCCTTGTACTTCTCCAGCATCTTCTGCTGTTCATCTATCTGTCGCCTCAAATCACAGTTGGCCTGAAAGGGAACAGAGAAGGAAAGCTTTTGAGTTGAAACCAAAGACCCAAACTAAGCATCAACTAAGAAGAAGCTTCTCCAGCCAGCTCCAGGCATCAATTAAAGCAAACCAACCAGGCAAGATAAAAGACCAGGATCCCCTCAGCAAAACATCCAAGCCAAGCTCTTCAATCTTTAACCCACCCAAATCTTGACACCCCTCTAGGACAGGGAAGTGCTTTCATCCTGGTTTACATAGAAGGAACTAAGGCACAAAGAGACTAAACACAAGCATGAGGAATTTACTTAGGGAGATGTTGGGATGCAGGTTGGACTTGATGACCCTAGAGGTCTTTTCCAACCTAAATGATTCTATGATCCTATTAAACATTTAAGACTTTGCCATAGCTACCAAGTCTCAAAATATCTCAGCCATGCCTGGACTATCCTCCCTCTCTAGCCACAATACTGGCAGAGGAAAAGGATGGGCAACTCCCTTTGCACTTTCAGTTCAATTCTTGTTGGGAGTTACCATCCACTGGCCTCACTAGAGAGGCTGCTCCCAACAACAGCTGCTGTTTTTAACACCATCCCAGCCTACAGCAGAATTTTATGTGCGATCATTTTTGTTGATGAAAAGTTAAATTAAACCATCCCCCTTCCAACCAATAATCTGGCTTCTGAATGGTAAAAAACCCCCCAAAACTATTCCCTGCTTCATGGTTTATTTTCTACAAACCCACATGTGCTCTAGGAGCTTGGCTTAGCTCTCTGAGGTGCTGAGACCAGACACACTCACAGACAACCTTTGCTCCTCTCCCTTTAATGTGTTCTCTAATCCTTTTCAACACTTCACAGAGATGCCTCTGCAGGTGATGAAAGTTAAACCAATTCAAACTCCTCCATTAAGACAAGATCCTTTATTTAAAGGTATTTATCTTCTACTGAGGAATAATAACTGGTTAAGAGAAGCTTTATTCTTTAGGTCTGATCACCAAGATGTTCTCATCACCTCTACACATGTCAGTGACCCTCATGTTTTGCAATCCACCCTCCCAGTCTCTACTGAGGGGCTACTGAACATGCTACTAAACAAAAAGCAGAGTCAGGTCCTTGGTATTTAGAAGAGGGGAAGAATTCTGAAGAGAAACACAGTAGGTTAGCTGGCAATATACACAAAAAAGTGTGTCCCAGCTCAAAGAAAGGCCAACAGCACTGCTGAGGACACCAACACCTGAGCCACAACAACTCTGCACTGTACAGCCAGTCACTCTTATGCTGCCTGGGGATTGAGGCAGCCTCAGAGCATCTACAAGGCAGACAATTATCTTGCAGGTAAGGGGTGACTGGGTTTGTTTTACCTGTCGAGTGTTGGTTCTGTAACTGGTACACAAACCCCTGCTCTGCAGCTGCCACATGCATTCTAGGTGTCTTTAAATAGCAGCTTTTAGGAGAGTTGTCCCACTTTAAATACTTACTCTTAATAAGTCATCTATCCTCCCCTCCTTCTTCTCCAAGTCTGAGTTCTTACTGTTTTCTAGTGCAGATATTTTTTCCATTGTGAGGTCAGACTGCAGGGAAAGAAACCACCATAAACCACAATTAAAAAAAAACAGGTGATATTTCAGATAGCACATAACATCACAGCATAACCCCTCTGATCTGAACAGGGAGGTCTAAGAAGGAAATGATCCCCTACATCCTATCAATCAGGGGATTTCTTATTCCAGCCCAGGAGGCTCAGCCAGCAAGCACAGAGCTGCTCTGGAGAGTACAAACTGCTCACATATAAAGGGCTACAACATCCTCTGTGTTTTTATAGTTGAGTTCTGCCCACTCCTTGGTGGTCTCTGACAGTCACTGTCCTTTCCTGCAGCTTGTACAGAAAAGGGATTAAGAAGAAACCCCCCCAAATCCCAATCCTCAGCTGGAATATCAAATTTATGAGATCCTTCATGGGCACAGGCCACCTGCCAGACAAAAGGCAACACCTGGGGGTTCTAAGGGGGTCCTGACAGAAAACACAGGTCTTCATTTTAAAATATAACAGACTGACAGCAGGAATATTAGGCACAAACCTTTGTTTCTGACAGGCTGATGTATTAGTGCCTGCTAGGGACAGGAGTTTTATAGGTTTTGAGTGAAAGGAAGGTTTTATGGGGTGCAGCACATCTCAAACACCTTCACCAATGAAATGAGAGTTATACACAGAAACAGAAGACAAAAGACATTTACTATATTCTCTAGCAGTAGGAATATTTTGAACTCAGCACTCTCATTACTGGGTGGGGAAGAAGTCAGTATGCACATGAACACAGCATCTAAACTAGCCCAGTCAAGGGAATCTCTCTCCACAGCTGCAGACAGAGTTCACATTGATGGCTAGCAAGCAACTATCCTGGATCTGAGAAGAGTCAGCAGAGACTTACCTGGGAGTTGTTACACAAACCTGTTCTCCAAAATTTCAGGCTTGCCTGGAAGCCAACACCATGAAATAAGAGATAAAACTTGGCTGCCTGTTGCTTCTCTAGCTATGCCCAGCATGGGGAAGATCAAGAAGGCCACCTGCCAGCATTGCACATCAAGCAACATGAGCCTACAGCCCAAGAGACAAAGAGGAGGCCTGGGTAGGTCACCTCACTTCTACTTTAGCTTGGTGGACACCTCCCAACAGCCTGCAGGAAGCACGTGTGATGAAAGCTTTGGTCACCAAAGGCTGCCTGGTGAGAACCTGAGCTGCCCCTGCTCAGCCAAGCAGCACAAAGTTTCTTCAGCAAGAGGCTGTTGGGACATTTTGCCAGATGCATGGACACGCTCGGGGTGTTGGATGCAGGCTCCTACATGTGACATCCTCACCCCTCTCCTCGCCTCAGAGCACTTGGAGGGCCCCAGCACTGACTGAAAATGCCATAAAACTCCTGCTCACACTGACTTGCTTTTGGCATTGCTAGAAGTGATTCAATCTGGAAGTCACCCAAGATTTTTTTTTAACCCTATCAATTCCAAACAGGTCTGGAAGGGGAAAAACAAGAACATGTCCTCATCACACAGCCAAGCAGCTTCCTGGATTCTTTGCCTTAAGCAGATGCTACCTCTAGACCTCTGGAGAACAGAATGAAGCTGAGCAGTGGCAGAAAGCACACTCAGACAACATGTTATCCTTTTCAAGGAAGACAGACCCTGTGGGCATGCCAAGCACAGCAGAGGATAAAACATCTCACCCACTCCAGGATGGACACTATTTTAAGCACTGGTGTTGGGACAGCAAAGATTGAAATCTGGAAGTGCTCTCTGGCAGGTTCTGGAGTTATGGCATCATTCTCACACAAGAATTCTTCACACACCAGCAAGAAACAGGGATCTTCACAGAGCAGCATTTTAACAACACAGACAACAGATGTGACCCTAGTGACACAGAGCTCTGAGGTTGAAGCTAGCAAGTGTCCCTAGAGGTAGAAGTGCTGCTCTTCATGTACAAAGAGCTTGTACCACCTGCTGGGGAAATGGAGAATGAGCTTCCCCCAGCAATAAAATCATCCCTGACACAGACTGATGTGAGAAAATGATTGACACAAAACGGGTTGTTTAAAAATCACTCAAGGGAAGGGTCAGACACAGAGAAGTCGCGGATGAAAATCAAAAGAAGACTAAAAGCAGGCTTGGGGAAGAGACAAGCAAAGTGCATTGCACATAAACATCCTTAAAGCAACAGCAGAAGATGACACAGCTAAAAGTAAATCCTGCCATAAAGCCACAAGAAGAATCTTAATGTAAAAGGCACCAAAGAGACAGCAGTACAGTTCAAGGAGCTGCTCCTCTTCTTGAGTCCAGGTCCTTGAAGTTGCTGAGAAGCACTGTCAGGAACACAGCACATTCCACCTTGACAGGACAAACTACTCCATGAGTGCATTCTGCAGAGGTCAAAGAACTTCCAGCTAGGCTGGGGCTATTTGTACTGTGACCCAGTGCTCAAATAGAGGCATTCACAACTATCACTCAGGTCTCCTCCACTTACAGAGGGAGGAAGAACATTCAGGATACACCAGAACTGAAAGAGACAGAGCTAAGGTGTTCCTCTCCTCAGCACATTCACACAGCTCAAGAACTGCCCAGGGTATTGACACAGAAAAGCCTCAGTAACAGACTGGGCAAATTCCAGTAGCAGCAACTGAAAGAAGCCTTGACAGTGTAAGGAACAAAGTTCAGAGGGGTTCACCTCAATCAGCAGTTACAGACTGAGCTGGGACTACTGGGTCTTCTCACTGGAAACGTTATGTCTACTACAAGTGGCAGCCTCTGGAGTGGAAGACAAGCTGCAAGCAAGCTTCAACCTCATATCCCAGACACGTTACCATCTAGTGAGCTATACCTGTGACTGTTTGTGCTGGATGGAAATCTGTTTTTGGGAAGTGCAGGAATGCTCAGTGTTCCCTGATCCAGTAGAAGATGGGCTGCCTTGCTGGGCCTGTAAAAGAAAGTTAGTGGGTTGTTAAAAGCTCCTCAGCATGCTCACTAGTGCAGACACACTGATCCTCACAGGGGAGGTGCAGCCTGGCCTGGCCACCACACTGTCATGTTCAGGTTTGAGAACACTCTAGGATTTAGTTTGGTAAAACAAGAGTCAGTTTCTTTCAAGAAGCCTGGTCCAACCTGCTGAGAGACAAAGCTTTTAAAAGCCTTAACACAGTCATGCCAGCTGAGATTAATCACAGAATGTTAGGGGAGATCACTGAGGCCCAACCCCCCTGGCAGAGCAGGACCATAGAATCTAGATCAGGTCACACAGGAACACATCCAGACAGGTCCTGAAAGTCTCCAGAGAAGGAGACCCCACAACCTCTCTGGGCAGCCTGTTCCAGTGTCTGTCTTGTCACCCTTACAGTAAAGAAGTTCTTCCTCATGTTGAGGTGGAACTCCCTGTGCTCTACCTTGCATCCACTGCCCTTTGTCCTATCTCAGGGCACAAGTGAAAAGAGGTTGTCCCTTTCTTCTTGACACCCAGCCCTCATGTGTTTATCCACATGCATGAAGCGAGGCCAAAACAAACACTTCTCACAGCAAGACTATATTTCATTCTTTTGCTTCTTTGCATCAGATTAACCTCTCAGATGCTGTTACTTTGATCTACCTAAGATTTTGAGTTGTTAACTTAAAACTCATGTCAGTTTATGAAAAAGGAAAGCCTGGGACCTACAACTCCTCACAAGGAAGACAAACTTACCAGGAGACAGACTTGGCCACCACCAAACCAGCCTGCGCTCGAACCTCTCTGAGCAGAAACGCTTCCAAACTCCCCATCCCTTAACTAGAAACACCCCATCTTTTGAGAGCTGCTCACCGAGACAAAAGTAAAACAGAGGCCACCTCCCCTCTGTGCCAGCTGCTCATTCTCTAGCCTCTGCTTGGCCAGCATCACCGACATCAGCGTTGGCAGAGCCGAGTGCTCCTCGGGCGGGTCCTTGGCGCTGCTGCCATCCACCCCGTACAGCGGCTGCTCCACTCGCCGCTGCAACACAGGCAAGGAAAAGACAATCAAAGTGGTTGTTTTCATTAGAAAAAATAAAATAAAATTAAAAAAAAAGGGATTCTCTGACTCTGCCAAAAACTGTTGTCAGCGAAGCAGCAGCTCAGGAATGGGCAGGCAGCGCGGTGAGGATCTGATCGCTCACACGGGGCTCCTGGTGATTGTTGCGATGGTGGAACAACAAAAAGGAGATGAATGGAACAATTTATGATGATGATGATAAAAAAAGTAACAAATGAACACACAGGACAGAATTCCTTGTCAGTCACCCCCTTCCCTTGCCAATACTCGTGTTTCAGAGCCAGGAAGGCAAACCAGGTTGTAGCTCCAAAAATATCTTAGTGCGTTGTGATTTTGGTCAAACTATTACTGGGTTTTTTTTTTTTAAGGACTCATTTTAAAACATCTGACATCATGATACATTCATTGTTGTGGTGAAGTAACTGAGTCAGAACTGCTAAATGTCAGCAACCTAACCACGTCTGGGACGCAGATGTCAGGGTTAGCTCATTTCTGTCATAGCTGGGACCAAGCTCCTGTGAGATAAGCAAAGAACTGGTGTGGTTTTTAAAGATGTGCAACATCTCTCACAGGCCAGCTCCTTCCTCAGTTTCCAACTGTGACACAGGAACTGGGGTCAGTAAGAACAGGAATCAGCTGAGCTCTATTGATTACACCACTCAGGATCTCCCTGCCCTCGCTTTAAAAGCCAGCCCATCACTGCTACAACTTGGCAGTCTGGGTAATAATCATCTAAAGTCCTTCCAAGCTCTAACTCCTGGCCAGGCACATGCCACATAAAGTAAACAGTCGGGTCAGGCTTCAGTTTTTCTTAAAAACCTCAATTGCAACCTGGAGCAGATTTTCTGGCTGGCATTACAAATGTCAAGAGCGTGCTCTCTCCCTCAACAGAGTGCTTGTGTGTGAGAGCAACCTTGCAAGAGCCTGAAGACCTGCAGATCCTTCTGATCAAAGGAGAAGCAAGGCAATTCAGAGCAGTCAAGAGATGTGAAGACAAGCAGTAACATCCTGAAGCCATTACAAGCTCTGATTGCAGAAAATTTCCAGTGCAGTACAGATTAACTCCCAGGTTTGGAGGAGGTTTGTCTCACTGTGAAAGGCATTTTAACACTCTGCTCTTTTCCTAGACCATCCTGACATCTGTAATGGGGAAGATACTTAATGTTCTCCAATTTTCACTCATCCCCCATTTTTATTTTGGACTTAGCTCAAACCATTGATATTCACTTAGCAAGAAGAGGGCAGATCTGGGAAATGCACACAATAGTTTGGTGTGAATAAGCAAACATCACAGGTTTAGCTGTGAGAGGAAAGAACAAAAGATAAGAAACACAAAGAGCACCTATGTAAGGAGAGAGACAAACTGGCCCAACTGAAACCACCTGGAACATCAGTATTCACCCCTGTCCAGACTTAGACCTACTCAAAATATACAGGGCAAAAGAAGAAACCAAAGGAAGAATCCACCTGTCCCACTATAAACACTTACAGGGTTTCTCATCTGCTGGAATAAAGAACTGTCCCTAACACACCTGCCATGCAGAGAGGGTGTTTCTTTCACTAACTTCTCTTTAAAGAGATGTATTAGTGAATTAATAAGATGGGAGGAAGGGTCATTAAGTTAACAAGACATTCTAATTTTTATAAACATAACAAAATGCCCAGGAGGATGTTTGAGGCTCTCTCTAAAAGCAGCCTTACAAAGCTGCTGAAATCCAGCAACACTGAATTCTGAGCAGGGGCTCAGTGCTGGGATTTAGCTCAGTACACACTCATGAACTGTGCAAAGGTCTCTGCAGAATAATGTAATCAGGAAAGACTTTGCATTTGGTTTTCAGCATATTAACCTTGCCCACAATGCTCTGGACTTTTGTGACACTCAACAAACACTGAAAATTTTTAAAGGGAGGCCCAGGCAATGGTCAGAACTAGAGATGGGACACCAGAGCCTCTGAGTATTGATCTGCTAGTTGAAAGAAATGTCTTTAGCTGCTCTGTGCTAAAATGGCTTTAAAATACTGGTTATTTCTTCAGGTTCAGATCTTGCAGAAATGCTCTGACAGCAAAATGAAATTATGTAAAAGAAATAACAAATAGCAACAGATGTGCACAGTATACACATTTCTGTGCAAGCTTTTGCTAATGCTCCTGACAAGTCACATGCACATAAACAGAAGTAAAAGACCTTCCCAATGTAATTATGGCAAGTGTGTTTTTCAGAATACCCAAAGGGTCCAATCAAGAGCAGAGTGTCATTGTGCTAGTGCTCACAAACACACACCACACTCCCAGCTCCATGGAGAAGTTCATGAGCTGTGAGGGAACATGAGACAACTAATATGACAGTCCCACCTTTTGCTCAGGACAGTGATCTACCTGTAACCACACAGCATGCTCAGAACACCCATCCTGCATGCCTTAAACTCAAATATTCATAGAATCATAGAATGGTTTGGGTTGGAAGGGACGTCAAAGATCATCTCATTCCAACCCCCCTGCCATGGCAGGGACACCTCCCACTAGACCAGATTGTTCAAGGCCCCATCCAACCTGGTCTTGAACACCTCCAGGGATGGAGCATCCACAACCCCCTGGGCAACCTGTGCCAGTGTCTCACCACCCTCTGAGTAAAGAATTTCCTCCTAATTTCTAATCTAAATCTCTCCTCTTCGAGTTTGAACCCATCACCCCTCATCCTATCACTCCAGGCCTTTGTGAAAAGTCCCTCCCCAGCTTTCTTGTAGCCCCCTTCAGATACTGGAAGGCTGCAATAAGATCTCCTCAGAGCCTTCTCTTCTGCAGGCTGAACAACCCCAACTCTCTCAGCCTGTCTTCATATCAGTTACAACTGAACCAGCCACTGTCACAGGGTCTGAGACCCCCACCTGTGCTGCCAGGACCCAGCCTCAGATTTTAAAACAAACCTACTGAACAGGGACTAAGCCAAATGACTCGCCAAGAGATACTTTTTTCCTGTTCAGAACCTTTTATTACCTGTGTGAGGCAGGGGGGACACTCACCGGCAGGGGGTTGGAGAGGGAATGCTGCGGGGAGGATCTGGCGACGGGCGGCACGCTTCTCCCCGGGCTGGTTCCTGGGCCACTTCCCCCAGCAAACTGCCCAAAGAACAGATGTAATCATCAGTAAACCCACACAGATATTGGATTTAAGCAAATTTAACAGAGACAGAAGAAACAATCTTAAAATGAAGCCTTATAGAGGCATAGAATGGTTTAGGTTGGAAGGGACGTCAAAGATCATCTAGTTCCAACCCCCCCACCATGGCAGGGACACCTCCCACTAGAGCAGGCCATCCAGGACCTCATCCAACCTACTCTTGAACACCTCCAGGGATGGAGCATCCACAACCCCCCTGGGCAGCCTGTTCCAGTGTCTCACCACTCTCTGAGTGAAGAATTTCCTTCTAATTTCTAATCTAAAACTACCTTCTTCCAGCTTGAACTCATCACCCCTCATCCTACCACTACAGGCCTCTGTGAAAAGTCCCTCCCCAGCCTTCTTGTAGCCCCTTCAGATACTGGAAGGCTGCAATGAGGTCTCCCCTGACCCTTCTCTTCTCCATGCTGAACAAGCCCAATTCTCTCAGCCTGTCTTCATAGGAGAGGTGTTCCAGCCCTCTGATCATCTTTGTAGCCCTCCTCTGGACCCTCTCTAACAGGTCCATGTCCCTCTTGTGCTGGGGGCTCCAGAGCTGGACCCAATACTCCTAATCCTCCAGGTAGAGTAGGCTCTAGGGAATCATTGAAACAAACTGGAGAAGGAAAACCTTAACATTTCATGCACTGTTTTAAAAACTAAGAGCAAAAGTAAGTACGTTAGACCAACATTCATATTCAACTGAGTACATTTTAAACCCCAAAATACAGAAACCTGCACACTTGGATACAGATATTTACTGTGCAGAGTTAGGAAGCCCCTTCCTTGTGAGGGCCATGTCTAACTGCACCACAGGAGAGGTAAGAAATGTTCACCTCCCCTGAAGCTCTTGTGCAGTCACTGGTAAAGGCAGGACAGGAGCTGAGCAACTGGTCCAGCTGGTACAGAAATTCATACGTTCCTGCACCACACACAAAACTTCAGCCAGGAAAGAAGTAAGCACTAATAAACACTCAACTTCTGACTCCAATTAGTAGAATGAAGAAGAAACAAGAGAAAAGCTAGAGCTCTGGAATGGACAGACCTAGAAAAACTTCACAAACTAGGCAATAAGAAGAAAATACTGATTTTTAGAACGTCCATCACTGTTTTGGGGAAGGGTCTCCACCTCCTGTGTGGTGCCAGCCTTCCTAAGCTTTTCCAAGAGGGAATCCTGTGAACAACTCCCCACTCAAGTCAGCAGGACTTTGCAGGTAGGTTCTTCAGCAGCACTGGACCCTTATCAAAAATCAGTTTGCATCCTCAGAGACAGTCTCATCTGAGATCAGGTTCCAATGGAAATCAACCTTCACCTTACACTTAGGTGGCTGCTCTTTGAAAAGATTGCTTATCAACCACTCAATGAAGTGTTAATTTCAAAATCAACTTCCAAAAGTCTCACATCCTCTACCCTCATCAGATTTGATCCCATCAGGTTAACATCATCAATCAGTGACTCCAGTGATGGCTCAGTAAGATCCCACATCACCCACCTCCAGCCCCAGATTTTGCATAATGTGGATTCAAGCAGATTTTGCCAACAATGTCAAGGTGCTTACCTCAAAATAATCACTAATTTTATGTCCTCTAGGAGTGCCTTTTCCTAAAAGAAGAAAACAAAGGATGAAAATAAGAGTTGGATTTTGAAGAACAGGAGTCATGATGCCATTCTAAAAAACTACTGCTACATTTGGGTGCCTCTTTCCCTGCAGAAAGGTGTCACACCTATGGCAACAAAGGCTTCTGCACAACAAAAGCCTACCCTGGGGTTACAGCTCTTGTGCTGCTGTTGGGAGGGTTTACAGTTGACAATTCAATTAAATCCCAATTCCAAACATGTCAAATCCAATCAAGGAGCATTTGCACTTGCTAAAGTACTTAGAAAACACTAAATGTTGCATGTTGCACAAGTTCTCCTTTAAGATAAGGACAGAGCAAAGGATACTTTAACTCCTCCAGCCTTCAGGTAAATTACTGCATATTAGATCCCTCCCAAGCATTCCTCTAAGAGTTAGAGAGATAATTAGTGGTGGCTTAACACCAGCTCATTAAAACTTAGCCCTTTTCTCTTATTATAATATTATCAAAGCAGTTCTGTCAACACAACCCCCATTACTTTCCTGGTGAAGAATAAAAGAAACAGAAATCTGCCCCTACGCCCATTTGCTTGAAAATCTGAACTTGGACATGAACACTCTGGGTTGTTCTTAGTGCTCTGAGACAGCACTTCCTGCATTAAAGTGCAGCACAGTTTGTTCTCTATTTTTTATGGGGAGAACTCACTCTACCAAGGCAGGCAAAAAGCAAGGAAGAGAGTACAGGGTGTATTTTGAAGTCTGGCTGCTGCCTATGCAGTGAGGTGGGATCAAAACACCACTTCAGAGAAGCCTTTGGGCAGCCTGTCCCATCACAATGCAAGAGTTTGGGAAAATAAGCTGCAGATGAGTATTTTCCTGCCAACGAGGATAACAAGGCTCCCAGAAGAGCACGGCACCATCATGGAGCAGTTTCTAACAAGCTGCCTGACACACCCTTGAGAAGAGCCATTAGTTTCCTAGGACACTGACTGTGCAAAACGTGCACAAATTACCAACTGTTCAGAAATCCTGCAGCAGGGTCAGGAGGAGGAATTACCTTGACTGGTCTCATAGGCTTCTGCTTTCCTTTTCCTATTCCGCTGGTCATTCTGTTTTTTCTCAGGAGTCTGTTAAACAATACTTCAAAATTAACATTTCTGCAGTTATTCCAAGACTTAAAGAAAACACCAAAACACAATAATCTGCTCCGTATCCCCAGGGGCCATTTCACTTCTCTGGTGCATTTGTTTCTACTGCTGGTACAAGAAACAAGGGCTCTCAAAGAGCTGCTGCTTCCTGATCTATGTGCTGCAGCAGGGAGAGAACACCCTTAGGAATGAGGTTAATGTTTTTTCTGTCTCAGCTGCAGCAATCCAGCCTCCACTGCCCAGTCACCTCACGTGGTCAGCAGAGCAAGTGCAAACACTTACAAAAACCTGGGTGAACCATTTCACAGGGATCACAGCACTGGTACAAGAGGAGGTTGGAGTACAGACATCCAGATTTGCAGTCCAGGGGCTAACGCTTCTTCCCAAAGCCCCTGGCAGATGGGTGGCTACAAGAATGACCCTGTCCACTAGTGCACAACTGCAACCCAGCATCATGGAGTCACAGAGTGGGTTGGGTTGGAAGGGACCTTAAAGATCATCCAGTTCCAACCCCCCTACCATGGCAGGGACACCTCCCACTAGAGCAGGTTGCTCAAAGCTCCGTCCAACCTGGCCTTGAACACCTCCAGGGATGGAGCATCCACAACCCCCCTGGGCAACCTGGGCCAGGGTCTCACCCCCCTCATGGGGAAGAACTCCTTCCTAATTTCTAATCTAAATCCCCCCTCTTCCAGTTTGAACTCATTACCCCTCATCCATTCAGTAAAAAATCCCTTGTAAAAAGTCCCTCCTCAGCTTTCTTGTAGGCCCCCTTCAGATACTGGAAGGTCGCTATAAGGTCTCTTCAGAGCCTTCTCTTCTCCAGGCTGAACAAGCCCAACTCTCTCAGCCTGTCTTCACAGGAGAGATGCTCCAGCCCAAAACAAGGCAGAGCTCCCCAAGATGGCAGTCAGGAGAAAGCCCCCACAGATGCAGCAATTCACCTGGAGGTATCTCTCAAAGCCAAGGGCTTGCTGCATCTGCCATTTCTGTGAGCAGCCAGAGACCTGAGGGCAGCTGAGCAATGGACAGAGAGATATTTAAGCACAGACAGAGGGAAGGCCTGAAGCCTCCAGCAGTGTCAGGTCTATGAATCTGTGCAGGACTAGCAAACCTAGACACACAAGGGTGGAGAAGACCCTGGTATGGTCCTTTGCCTCTCACCAGAGTCACTTGTGTGGCCAAACCTGATGAAGACATTAGGAAGCACTGTGCTTCTAGAAGCAGCTTCCTGAGGTTGCTGGAAGGAAAGATATCTTGTCATTTCCATCACCAACATCATTTTAAAACCATCTCTTATCCCAAAGGGTCCCCAATAATTTCTGAGCTATGGGCTCTACAATCACTGCAGCCACCACTAAACTGCAGCCTGGGGGCAGGAAGAAAACCACAGTGTGCAAAACCCACCTCGGGGGGAGGGAAAGCCATGGCCAGAAAGTTTGTGGTAAACTCAAGTTTCATGCTCTTTGGAAACCAAAGTCCAAAGTACCCTGTTTAAAGATCTCTGCCAAAAGACTTGCACACAGCAAGGACAGAAATCAATCTATCTTTTTATCCCATTAAAAGGAGGTAAAGCTGACAGAGCTCAGATCTAAACCTGGATGCTGGACATCTACAGCCCCATGTTAGCAGCTGGGCAGCCACCAACACATTATTGTGTTGGTAAGAGGATGGAGGTGGGGTGAAGACAAAGGAGGTTATTGTGTCTGCAAAGTACTTTTTAGAAAGAGGGGACTGAGAACTCCATAACTATCTAGGGACTGGCTGTGCCAGCTCCTGTACGTGTGCAAGGCAGGGACTTTGCCTCCTCACTGCAGAGGGAAGAGCAGCTCAGGAGCGGCGTTGGCGTGACTGCAACACCACAGGCTCCATTACAGCCTCCATGGAACTCTAAGTGTATTAATGAGATGCAGTCAAAGTTGTTTTTCCATTCAAGTACTTACATAACAAAAATTACACACAATATTATCTGTTACAGACTGAAATAGCAAGGAGTGATAGGTTTGAGTATGGCAGCTTGGTCAATTTGAATCACTCCATGCAAGTTCACAAAAAAACCCCCAAGTGAAATAAGAATGAATATTCATTTTTCTACTATTAACTCAACTTGTATGGAGTTTAAGAGATTGGATTCTCAAAAGATTTATCCTCACCAGACACCTCCTATCAGTACTGCCATATAATAGAGGGAAATATGATCCCAAACTTACCCAATAACCACGTAGGAAGGTCTTTAAATGCCTCAGAAAATGCATTTCCATTTGAGATTTTGCTTTATTAACATGGAATTTTCGAGTAAAAAAAAGGTAACTCTAAAATTCAATTTGCTGCTTTAGCAAGTGTTTTGAAATAGTTAATCCTAAAGCAGTGAGATGAAGCAGGGACAAAGCATCAATTTTCACCTCCCCACACTTCCACCGAGTGATTCATAAAAACGCTTCACACAAACTTCTGCAGATTCACATATTTGATAGGTAAGGCAAACTTTTCCATTCATGCTCTCTGGCCTTTGATTTGGCCAAAACTGTCTCCAAAAGCAGCAAACAAATCAAGAGTGCAGCTGAAAACAATTTCCTAAGCTGAGCTTTCTGAGCGCTGTGTTTCTGGGGTTGGGTAGAGTCTGCCTGCTGTGGTGGGGAGCATCAAGGACCACTTCACAGCATGTAGGGTTAAGATCCAGACTAAGTACTTCCACCAGTCCCTTTCACACCCCAAACAATGAACACTGTCACTCACCCTCACACAATCCCTTCTGTGTTTTGAGCTCCACCATGTCCACCTTAAAACCCAATCACCATGAGGATCTGTGCCTGCTTACCTCCAATTCTTTATCACTCAGGGAGCCCACGCTGCACAAGCTCTGGTTGGAAGACTCACTATTTAATGGACCCTAGAGAGAAACAAGCAGAGACTGTTAGAAGCAACTTCCATACAAGGCAGATAGGTCCTATCAAACACTGCATCTCTGGGCTAACTACAATGCTCTAAGTCACATGGATACAGCAGCAACACCTTGACACTGGATGGGGCACTAAAAACCTTCACAAGTTGTTTGGAGGAAGACAGAAGTTGGGCTGCCAGTGGGACAGTCTGTGCTGGGTACACTGGTCCAGCCTTTGTAATGCTATTTCTGTGGCAATTTATATCCCAAGGGTTCTATTTAACCACATCCACAGCAGTATTCATTGGAGAAAGAAAACTCCTGATTTGTTGAGTGGCAGCACTTCCAAGCTCAGCTCTTCAGGCAAGCATCTGCTTGACCCTAGGCTATGAATCCAGAGGCATCTTCCATCTGGCAAAGCAGCTATCACTGTTATCAGATGTTGGCAGGACCACTGATTTTGTCTTTAAAGGCGTATTTTTTGTGCTTTTTTTAACACCAAGAAAGTGAACAAGTGGCAGTTGTGTTCAGAGCAGCACACTGGCATATTTGATGGATCCATGGCTGACTTGCTGCCAGAGCAGCTGCTCCTACCAGGCTAAAGCATCAATGCAAGAGGCTGGAATGGATTTACTGAAGTAGAGTTCAGGTATCCACAAGAATCTGCCTCCATCTCTGCAGGCTCTGCTGGATACACATCTGCATTTTGACATAACCAAGTGGTTCTGAACATTATTTTTAAAAACCTCTATCAAAACTGGTTTTAAAAGGAAAGAGAAGTGAATCATGCCAAGTCACTGTGTTTTAGCCCAGTGCTCTGACACAAAAGTATCCTCCTACACATCCAACTTCAGAAATCTAGACAAATCTGACAAAGATAAAAACAAGATTCACAATCACTGATGGAATGTATTAACAGAATGAATGACATGATAAAGCCACCTCTCCATTAATAACTTGTGAGCATCTTTTCCCAAAGATCCATTCTATTTTAGCCTTCTTTCTTTTGCAATAACCACTTCCCACCCATCAATCTTTCCTCAAGGCAAAGCCACTTCTCATTACATACTTGAGCAGAAGACTGTGAGAGGGGTGGGGGAGAAGCCTTGACACCACAGAGAAATGCCACAGTAGATTATTTTTGAGGGAAGCAGTTTCCTCTTCCCCATTGATGAGACAAACACTGTCATCAAATTAAACTTGTGACAACCTGGCTGTTACTAACCCCAATTTCCAAGCAGGCACTCATAGAAAGTAAAACTTTTGTTTACCTTCTAAATGTTAGCTACCAAATTTATTTCTCCTAAAAGGACATGCTTGGTTGCTTCAACAAAAAAAGCAACAACATTTGAACAGCTCAAGAAGCTACATGTTTAGCATTCCCTTTTAAAAACAAACTATCTTATGAAAAATTGCAGACTTACACTCTTTAAGCCATATCATTACCCCTTCAACTCATCACACCAAGAGCTCAAGACCACAAAGATATTTTACCTCATCTTTTCAGCAATAGTTGCTTTTTATACAAAGCAACAAGCTCCCCAGGACCCAACATGAGGGCTCAGAAATCTTACAGGTACAACTCTTGGTTATTGCAGGGTCAATGGGACTCCACAGAAGTGCCAACACCAACCTTAGCTACATCCACAACAAAAATTGTACCATCTTATGGCAACAGAAAGCTCCTCTTCTCACCCATGTATAAAGCTCATTTATAAGCTGCACAAATGCTGACCTCTGAACTCCTTCCCTTCCTCTCACCAACTCAAACCCCAGCAGCACTTCCAAGGCATCAACCTCCTGGGTGGGTGTGAAAGCTCGAGGAGGGGCAGGAGCATCACGACGTTGGCTGGTCTCAGATGGACAGGTTGAGGTTCTGACATGATGAAGATGAAACTGAAAGTTGTTGCCACATTTGCTTAACACTTGCTGCCTCCATCTTGCACATGAAGAGCAAGTGACAGGGACAGCTGCTCCCCAAACACCACACTGGAGCTTTTCAGGAAAACTGGGGTTGAAAGGGTATGTCTGTGCCTCACGAAGGGACAGTAATGGACCTGCACTCTAGGGTCACCTGGAGAAATGAACTGAGGAGGCCACCTATAGTTAGAAATAACCCCAAGATTTTTGTCAGAAATGCAAGTTTATCCTCTCCAGTACAAAAAACCCCCACCCAGTTTTCATCTAAATGTAAAGCTCTGGAATGCATGCAGCTGGAAAAACATCTAATACAAAATCCACAATATTTTCCTCACTTCCAGCCCCACAACTACCTGCACCAACTATTTTGTGTGGGAAATTTACAGCTCCAGCAATTGGAATCAAACCCATTTTTTGCATCAATAAAAGAGCAGTTCAGTTGTGGTCACAGACTCTTGAAGAGAAAAAAAAAATCAACAAACTATTATCTCTTTACTTTAAAACTTCCTCTAGAAACTACACTGATAAAATCATAAAATAGTAGTAGAAAGGGTGAAAAGAAACTAACTACTCAGTTATGGACCCAGAAAAGAACAGCTTGTCAGATGTCTGTAAGAATCCAGCAAGTTCACTGACATGAGTATTGATACTGGGAACAAACACAGAATTAATTCTTTGTAGGCAAGTTTGGACCCATTTCTGCTGCCCGAGCTTCTTGATCATCTTCTAAAGGGCCTTCCACTGACATTTCCTGGCCTTCCAGGATCTGAAGGGGGCTACAAGGAAGCTGGGGAGGGACTTTTGAGGCTGTCGGGTAGTGGTAGGACTGGGGGGAATGGGTCAAAAGTAGAGGTGGGGAGATTGAGATGAGAGGTTAGGAAGAAGTTGTTGGCCAGGAGGGTGGGGAGACACTGGCCCAGGTTGGCCAGAGAGGTGCTGGAAGCCCCATCCCTGGACATTTGGAAGGCCAGGCTGGCTGGGGCTGTGAGCAACTGCTGGAGTGGGAGGTGTCCCTGCCCATGGCAGGGGGGTTGGAACTGGATGATCTTTAAGGTCCCTTCCAACCCTGACAATTCTATGATTCCCTTATAGTAATAGTATAGGTTAGGCCTATCTTACAGGCAAGGAGCTGGAGCACCTTGTTCATGTCAAAGTCAGCAAAAAAAGGCTTGTTTTGAGGCATTCCAGCTATGGAAACACAAATTGTTCATTAGAACATGCTGTACTCCAAGCAACAAAGATGCAGGACCTCGGATGGTCAAGGAACAGGGCCTAGTCCTCAGCTGCACCTCTTCTCACATAGTTATCAAGAGAAAAAAAGCAAGTTTTCCTGGTCACCCAGCTAGACATCTGGTTTCACACAAAACCTCATGTTATCAACTGCTTCTAGCAACAGGTTTAGAGAATGGATATGGGGAACTATACATCTGAGCATCCCCCCCTCAACCAACAGACAGTGAGAGTGTGTATAAAAAACCCTTCCAATTTATGTTTTATCATTCCTGGCTGTTTATATTTAACTCAGCAACTGACATTGGATAAATGTTCAGGACTTAATTTAGCATCCCCTTAGAGGCGGTCACCACAGGAAAGGAATTAAAGGAACAAACCTGAATTTGGGAAAAAAACCCCAACAACAAGTAGTGGCAAAGAACACCAGTATCAATATTGCTGGGGAAGTAGCAGGAGGGAGTGATAAACATCCAACACTTTACACAGGAAGGGCTTATAAATTTGGTTCCTGAAGAAGTGATCTGCAGTGGTACCTGTTTTTTCTAGCACTGAGTGCTTTGGAATAATATTGCATTTCTCTGCTATCACTTGCAGCCCACTCAGCCACTGTACCCTGTCAAGAGAAGCAGTGATGGGGCTCAGCAAAAATCCAAACTACGTGGGTCATCTGAAAGCAGCTAATAGTCTCTATAGTGTTTACCCAAATGACAAGCACAAGAACAGCACACACTTCCTCCTCCACAAGGAATTTCTCTCCCAGATAAGCTGGCATGCTCTTCTCCCTTGTGATTCACCTATCAACTGCTGCTCCTCAGTCCGTGACCTACCTATGCACAACAAAACTTCCATGTTGAGAAGTGGATGCAGCAGCAGCAGGTGCTTTCAAGACTCCTACTCAAAAGCAAGAATTTAAAAGCAGTCCACTCACACGACGAGCTGGTTAGTCACTGCTCCCTTTGCAAGAGCCCTGCAAAGGCCACAAATGAGACACAATGGCTGAAGTTTCAACAGAAACATCTTAGCCTGCTAAGAGCTCCCATCAGCTCATCCAGGACAAAGCCAGCCTGACTCAGACCTATCTCCTCTGGAAGCCTTCTGGCTCCCTCACACGACTTGTGCATCTCCTCAGCCTCTCCCAAGCTCCCAAAAATGATCCCTCAGGCCTGTCTGCAACTCTTATGTTGGGCAGTCTCCATTTTGTGCTCGTATTGAAAGGCAGCTCTAGGAATTCAAGCTGCAGAGCCTCCAACGTGGACTTACAGCAACAGGCATTGCAAAATTCCCTTGCTAATTAAATGGTGGAGACATGCTCCATTACCTCAAGCCAAGGTAACCCGAGTTCTGCTGAATTCTGGGGCAAATCAAGAGATTTCAAAGGGGAAAAAGTCAATCCTTAGTTCCACTATGAGTTAGTGCTGACTCCACACGGGCTTAACCAAAGTGAAATGGTTGAACAGTTTACCAGTTACTCTGGTCCAGTGCCACTGTATAAGACAGGTTTAATTAACATATTCTTATCTTATTTCAAGCATCACATAAGTATGAGAATTACAGCCTGCTTCTTAATTGGGCTTTTAGAAAAGCTCAGTGTTATAGCCAATAATTAAATCCCTGAATCACCCCGGTCTGTTTGCCATGAGAAGTTAATCTACTATGGGATGTTCACAGGTAACCTCCACTCCAGCAGGTGGGTAAGCAGATTTGCAACAGGATTTGCTTGGCGTCCATTATGCCCCAGGAGTTCTCTGGGGTTGAAAGAAATAGTGGGTTTATTTTACTGATGGCAAACTGGGCAGAGGGGTCATGCCCAATTCACCCTAACCCTCAGTCCAGGGGCAGAAATAGAACTGAGATCTGACACCTAAATCTGGGCTCCACTAGCCAGACAACACATTTGAAATAAGTAATGTTGTGCACAGAAGCATCCAAACAATTTTCAAGCATCTGGCATAAAGTCCTGGCACATTCTGTGGTGGCTGATAAATTCAATTCTAAGATTCAGAACTCTCATTAACTAGTTCTTCTGGTGGCACAGGACACCAGTTAAGGACCAGCACTGTGCAGCTAAGTTTGATTTTTCTCAAACACAAATACTCAGCAACATTTTCAGCAGCCAATTTACCAAGGTAAACCCCAAAATAATACAAGTAAATGCTGTTCTTTTTTAGAAGTGTTTCTCTTCTTGCAGGCAGATGTTCTGCAGCCTAAGTGACACCCTTTGGGTTATTTTCATTTCCCTCTATGATACCTCAAAGAGGGAGAAAAGAGCACTGGCTACCACCAAGACCAACACTTCTTCAGTTCTAGCCCAGCCACCTGGACCTACAAGATCTCTACAGCACAGGCAGAGATGGTTTCTCTCTCTAGAAATACTTCAGCCTTTTAAATTTAACTGTAATAAAGTGGTGCACACAAGTTATTTGAAGATCTTTTAAAGACCAAACTTGTAGGGGATACATGTGCTGCTGTGATGATCCACCCCAGGTAAACCTGAGACTGTGCAAACAGGGATTGACCCATCACAATCACCTCTTCCAAATCTCTTCCAGAAGTCTGTGGAAATTACAGAAATCCCTTGGAGTTAATCCAGCTCCTATTTTAAAGGCAGCACCCAAACAGGGGGAAGGGAGGCAGAAGATGGGAACAGACAAAAATTAAACAATGTTATCTAGAGAAACAAACTCCATTTTGTCTTCTGTCCCCACTGAGGCAAGGCAGATGTCTGGCTAGTCAGAATAATGCCTCGAGTGAAGGCACTGAGATTTCCCCTAGTATGTAAACACAAACAGGAGTGCTGGTAGGTGTCAGATAGTCATGTGTTAACTCAAGGACTTGCTTTGCAAATCTGGGGGGAAAATGGCACTTTACCATATGGCAAGAATAGACATCTAAAGCATCACTGGCTTTTGGAAGCCATCTAGTGACCTGGATGAACTACATGAGTATAACAGTTGCCTAGAAACATTCCTTGCTGATAAATTTGATTTTCTGTATTAACTCCATGCTTCCAAAGAAATATCTTCTCCAGCTACTAAGTGAGATAATTCATCACAGACGTGCAACAGAATTTTGAGGCATTTGGGACTGCAAATGACCTCGGTCATTGGGTTGTGCCTTCAGCTACCACAGGAGGTGACAGCACACAGCTGTTGCCAAAACAGTTTAGGATTTCTGTCCTCTACTACTGTTACTGGAAAGCTCTTCCAGAATCCCATGACTCTCATGGTTAGAAGCTTTTTTTTCCTCTACCTTCCAGTCTAAAAATTTATTCTAGATCAGCTCAGCCTCATTCACTCCTCAGAAACACGTCGAGTTGTTCTTTCCCTGGCAAACGTGGAGGGGAAGCAGCTTTAAAGCTGCACTTTTAAACCAGCGCGTGAGTTTTAGGCAGGTCCAAAATACCCCCTGTATTTTTAAACATTAAAGAGGCCTAACCAAACACACCAAGTGAGACACTCAGCCAGGGGAAGGCAGGAAGCTCAGTTACAACTGCCTGCTGCCTTCACCCAATCGGAGAGCATCTGAGATGACATTTCTTCCTTTTATGCAATAAACAGCAACAGAATACCTTCTATCCCAGGAGGATGTGCCAGGCCCAGTCCCACTAGATGGCACTAACTTAACTCTCTGTAGCTTTCCTTAAACATTTAATGGGGGAGAGCTAAAAATCTTTCTTGAATCACACAAACTGTATCACACCTTTCCCAATATATTCCCTTGAAGGCAGTGACCTACCAATGTCAGTGCGGAGCATGACAGATGGAGGCTTGGGGGGGGTAGGGAGGGAATTTGAAGCACCAACCTGGGAGGGAACGTAGTATCTGAGATTAATATTGCAACCAAGCCTTGCTGCAGCATAGTAGAGTCATGCTCATTCATATCAATGGTTGGCTGATCTAAATTAGCAAGTATGCAAGTAAATCAATAGATATCTTGAAATCAGCGTAAGGCACTTGAAGGGTTTACTGAGTTGCACAAAGTAAAACACTAAACTGCATAACAACAGGTAAAAATAAAACTCAGCAACACAAGAGCTTTGCTCAAAGTGAAGCCTCCAAGAAAAGAGGCTTTTTTACTCAGATACACTTTAGAAATAAAAATGAGTTTTCAGTATTCACCTGGACAGAGAAAGAGCAAGAACTTTTTGCCCCAAACATATTGGAAACATAACTAGGACTTGCTTTCCTCTATCTTTTAAAGGTTAATCCCTTCAAAGGAACAGTTCCCAACATTCTTTGTGAGCACTGAGTATGTTGGCACTGTTTTCAACCAATAACAGCATCTATGCTGCTAAGTGTTCACTCTTCTAGAAAGTTGTTTGGCTTTATCTATAGTGGTGCAGCCAAAGATGTTAAAGTGACACACATGGGGGGAAAAGGCAAGAAGCAGATGAAAAAGTACCTAGAAAGTTTTAATGTTGTATAAAACAAGTCTTTCTAGGTGGTAAATATATGATGTACCATAAAGTTTTATGCTAGTATAAGCATTAAGATTTAAAAGTCTTAAGAGTGGGAGAAAAGATAAAAAAAACCCCACATTCTTAGTTCAGTAACTAAAATTGTTACCCCTTAGTAACTCCCAGGGTCATCTCCCTCACTACCCTACCTCACAGCTGAACACTCAACTCCTGCTCCCTTCCAACACTGCCTGAAGCACAAAGTCTGAACTCAAATGACACTCTTTGTGAAGTTTTGATTGGCTTTGAATTTTTCTCAGAAATTCAGCACCTACAAATTTTCTTCTCCAAAGAATTTTAGGAGGTTTCTGAAAACTATCCAGCAATGATATGTTGTTTTACCACCTACTTCATGTTGCCCAAAACTCAGTATCTTCCTCAGAAGCAAACCCCTTATCACTGACCTAGTTTAAGATGAGTCCCTGCCACCATTTCACTGCTCAGAGAGACTGTCAATTAACGCAACCAACATCTGAAGAGCCAACAGCTTAATGCCAGTACCTCAAACCACCACACAGGGTTATTATTTCAGTGCCTTGCTCAAGGAAGGCAGCTCCTGAACAGTTACGAAGTTGCACGTGAGGACAGAGATGGGATTTTACCAGCAGGTTGTGGATCACAGGTAGAGGAGAGCTTACCTTCAAATACTTTTTTCATGTGCTCTATCTGATGGAGTTTTAGCTGCACCCACAGAGAACTGAACAGATTCCTGAGTGTATCAAGCCTGGTTACGTGTTGTATCAAACCCACGGAACTTGAAACTGTATCTAACAAGTGGCCAATTCCAGTTCTCAAAGGAGTTCTGGGAGAATGAAGAGTCAGGTGAGATTCCTGCTCCCAAAGACAAAGCTGTCATGGGTTTTGGGGGGATGTGCAAGCTGCCTTTAGAGGAGCAACTCCTAAGATCTTAATTAGAACTCAAAATCTTCTCTATAGCAAAACATCCACTCGTTGAGATCCCATTTTCAAGCAGATTAGGGGTCAAAACACAAGTATTGATCCAAAACCGGTAGCAAAGCAAGATGATCAGTGTATAAATCACCCCCCAGAGTGCAGTGCAGGATGGCCAAGCAGCCCTGCCTGCCACCAGAGGTGCTGACACTCACCTTAGCCACCCCGACTCCAGTGAACCTGGCCTCCAGCAGCTCCTGCCTCCGCGGGTCCAGGCTGTGCAGTTCTTCCATCATTTCTGCTGCTACAGGAGAACGACACTCAGATTATGCCATGCCAAGGAAAAGAGAGAGATTTAATGTTCTGACAGGCCTCAGAAGTGCCTGTTCTGCAGCAGAGCCATGCAGAAAGCATTTTCTTGCAAGAGAAATGCAAGATTCCCGTGCAATAATAACGTGACTTTGCCACCATTATTCCTGTATTTAAACCAGAACCCTGCTGGAGAGTTTCTTCTCCTCTCCCTTGTACCAGCCATTTCAACATCTCTAAACCCAAGAAACCAATTATGTCACATTCTCCCACTGGATGCTTTATTAAAAGGAAAACATGGGACCAGAGTGTTATGACTAAAAGCTTCAGAGCTTTTCATCCGTGCTGCATGACTAGCAGAAAAAAAAAAAGCAAAAAAAAAAAGCAGCATTCTTTACCCCATAATTTATTTTTGGCCAATCCTGGAAATACTAGAGCTCCCCGAACTCCCGATTTCACTGACAAGAGCTCTGATTCTTTCAAGCACAGAATAGGGTTTTAAGAAGAAAATAAAGCTCTTTAAAATCTTAGATTTTATAGAGTAAAGCATCAGCTACCTCTAGCATAACAGCTGCTTCTATATGCTGGGTGTACCTGGGGTACCTCTGGGCAATCCAACACAAGGGATGCCATTATTTGAAGGGTTAAAAAAAAGAAAAGAGCCAGCATAGTCATGTAAACAGGTTAAAAATCAGGAAACACACAATTCAAATACTGAACTGCGAAAAAATGGGACAAATTTCAATGTTCATTATAACTGTGAATCACATCTTCCCAATTGCACCAATCAAGTTCATTTCCAGAAATGTCTGTTCCAGTTTCATTTCTGGACTAAGGTAGAGGAAAAAAAAAAAAAAACAGAGGCAGAAGATAAAGATTTGCTGTATAAAGAGCATATGTGATGAGGAAAGTTCTTGAAGGGCAGCAAGTGCCCTCTAGAACAGGCAGTGTACAATTGTTCCTTTTATTAACTGTCCATTTTGTCCCTGCCATTTCCTCCAAATGCTGCGGATCCAAGTTCCAGGGGGCAAAGTGAATCCATCCGGGGGCATTTCCAACTGCTCTCCCAGATCAGCAGCAACCCTCAGAAACTAATGGGATACTAAACGTGGTTATCAGAGAGCCCTATTGCTACTATGGCCTTTAAACCCCCAACAAAGCTACCAGCCTAGTTTTCAAAACAGGAAATCTGTGCACCGAGGAAAATGACAGACAAGCCATGGACGCAAAGATGTTGAAGTACTCCCAGGTCTCTCCCCCATCACCCGGCACAGGGCGACCACCCAGGAGGAAATCGCATCCCCACGGCGGGATGCTGCTCTGGGGAAGGGACTGCCACAAGTTCCCGAGCCTTTCCCCCTCATACCCCCCACCGCAGGGCCCAGCTCCTTCCCGGGGCCTGGGGACTTGCCCCGGGCCCCTCCATCCCTCCCAGCAAGGGATGGCGCTCCCTCCCTGCCCTCCCCGGCTCCTTCGCGGGGTGATTTTCAGCATCTCTCTCCCATCCTCTCTCTCCCCACTCGGGAAACAGAGGCAGGCGTTGGAAAATAAGCCGGTGAGTGAGCAGCCTTGCCCCGCCGCCAGCTGCTGCACCGCCTCGGCCTGCCTCCTCCTCCCCGGCACCCCAGGCAGCACCGCCTCAACTCCCAGGCCGGGGATTCACAGGCCGTGCCCACCCCTTCACCTCCCCCACCGACCCGGGGCCTCCGCGCTCCCCCGGGCCGGGCTGGGCCGATCCCCCCCCACCCCCAGCTCCGCTCTT
>VYZX01002998.1:283670-445114 GCA_013401335.1 Brachypteracias leptosomus | reverse complement strand
CCCCCACAGACCTCAGCCCCTAACCCTCTGCCCGCCCTCAGCCAACGCCTCGCCTTCCTCAGGCCCGGCGGCCGCCACGCTCCCGGGGGAAAAGCAAGCCAAAAAATTAAAAAAAAAAAATAGGGAAATAATCAAAAATGGGGAGTGATGGCGGCTGCAAAGGAGCCGATGATCCGCCCCTCCCAGCAGCGGGGGCAGGATGCGAAGCGCCGCTCGGGTTTAGGGCTGAATCAGCTTTCTGGAAAGCAAACAAGCAGCGGAGAGAAAGGGGAAAAAAAGAAAAAAAAAAGAGGTTTGTTGGTAAAGGAAGTGGCCGGGGCTGTCCAAGGGGCGGCAGGCGCGGGTTAGCGATGGGAGCAGAGCTTCCAGAGCCCCGAGGAGTGCCCGGGAGCTCCGCTTCACCCCCCCCCTCCCAGTTTAGGAACCAACTGGGAGCCACTGGTTGGGCTGGAGGGAGGATGGAAAAAGCACAACATGGGGGGAAACCCCCTTATATTCAAAACCCGGCGTTGGTGACTTGGTGTCGCTCTCCCAAGATGCTTTAATCTCATTTATTTTATTTTTTTTTTAGCAGAAGAGCAACCCCGGGTCCAGCCCCTGCCTTTTCAGTGCTTCCAGCGGCAGGAATCCGTAAGATAAATAAATAAATAGCGGTTTGTGCGTGTCATGTGGGGTTTTTTTGGTAAGAAAAAAAAAATTCTAGAGTAAATATTCCATCAGCTGGTAAACTAATCACAGCCGTTTAGGGGAGTGCTAATTAGCACCATCCGCTGTTAAGGCTGTTCAGGGAGGTATCGATTTCGTTTGCATGTTTCTGGCTGACTTTGGGTGGAGGGAGCAGAAGGTTGAGGAGATGTTACACCTACTTCCAGACCCCCCTGACTCCCCCAGACCCCCACCACTGCTTCAGGAAACCCCTCTGGCTGTGACAGGAGTGGGTCAGTCCCAGAACACCCCATCGATGGCACCATCCCCTCCTCTGCATGGCTGGGGGTGATGGGGGTCACTGATTCTCCCCAAGCTTTGGAGTAGCCCCAACGGGTACCACTTGCTGTCAGTGGAGTGCCAGGTACCACAGAATCACAAACTGCTTTGGGTGGGAAGGGACCTTTGAAGGTCATCAAGTCCAACCCCCTGCAGGGAGCAGGGACATCTGCAACTAGAGCAGGTTGCTCAGAGCCCCGCCAACCTCACCTGCAATGGTTCCATCCACCAAATAGATCCAAGGGGATTTCAGACAAGTTCATCAGAGACCCTCAGTAGGACCAACGTTACCAGAGCCTGATCTCAGAGGTTCTTCCTCCTACCCTCCATCAGGACACTGCTTTGAGCAGGGATGCACCACCCATCCCAACCCAGAACATCACTCCATAACTGGGTGCCCTGGAACAACAACGGTCTCCAAGGTATAAATACATTTATCAGGGATAAGACACAACACTCTTGGACTCTGCCATCACCTGGGGTTATCACTTCTATTACCTCCCCCGTGGCTGCTCTCACCTCCTCACATCAGCCTCCTTGGCTGTGTCATGTTTTGAAGAGCTCCTCAGCTGCCACAGCCATTTTCTTCATCACCAAATTTAACTGGAGCAGCCCCTGAGAGCTCCCCTCCAGCAAACCCCTTCCTTCACACCACAGCTTCACTGTTAACCCACGCTAGATCTGACCAGAATTTGCTAAGATATTAAAGATATTTTAATGTAGCAAGTAACAAGCTCCATTTGGCCTGAATTTTGAAGAGAGAAAAATACTAGAAGTCAAGCTCCTGATCTTTTAAATGTGTTTTTGGTGACTCTCCTGTGCCTCTGCTTTCCAAGCTTGTGAAATACTCAAACTGCATTTTTTTTCTAGCATTTCTGTGCTGCCATGAGGTCTAGAAATGTATTGACATAAGAGAACCCATACCCAAAGAAGAGAGCTGAGACTCCTCAGGGATGGCAGGACACCAGGAGTTGGGAACTCCAGAAAAGCATCAAACAGCCTGAGCCTTGGAAATGGAAAGTGAGCTCAAATCCACACATTTTACAGCCATTGAGGAAAAAAAAACAACCCAAACAACCCACAATAAGAGTTCAGCACTCAACAGGTTTCTCAAGGTTTCAGCACTGAGGGATGACCTCACCTCTAGGTATCACTTCCAGAAGAGGCCAACTCAGAGCAGATTCTGTGGTACCTAATGAGGCATGAATTGCAAGTGAAAATTTCTCTATACCCTGGTGTGGATTCTCCAGCATCTAGTCAGGGTAGGGCTCCCACCCAGCACAGCCTTTCCCTCACCAGGAACATTCAAAGGGTCTTTCCTCCTTTCCATGAGATGGGTTAAACCTGGTATCTCAGCTGCTGACAGATAACATGCCATCACTTGACTCCTTCCTAAGGCCACTCAAGGAGCCTCCACCCTCCCACACAACAGGGTTTATCTCCCAGGTTGTTCCTGCCCCTCCCTCTGTCTACACCTTCAGGTATCCCATTAGGGAGGCTCTGATACCCAAGCCCAGTAGGAAAGCATCCAGCTCCCTCAGCCTCCACACACAGAGCGAGCCAAGCACAGCCTTGGAGTGGTGCTGTGAGCCAAGGGAGCACAAATCTTGCCTCCTGGACCAACCCCGGGCTGGCCAAGGGGAACCAGGTAGGAGAGGACCACCTCTGATCTCAGCTGCTCTCCTCAGAGCACGTGGCATGAGCAAAACCCACTTGTTTTTCTTCTGCAAGCACCTGGAATCATAGAATTGTCAGGGTTGGAAGGGACCTCAAAGCTCATCCAGTTCCAACCCCCCTGCCATGGGCAGGGACACCTCCCACTACAGCAGTTGCTCACAGCCCCAGCCAGCCTGGCCTTCCAAATGTCCAGGGATGGGGCTTCCAGCACCTCTCTGGCCAACCTGGGCCAGTGTCTCCCCACCCTCCTGGGCAACAACTTCTTCCTAACCTCTCATCTCAATCTCCCCACCTCTACTTTTGACCCATTCCCCCCAGTCCTACCACTACCCGACAGCCTCAAAAATCCCTCCCCAGCTTTCCTGGAGCCCCCTTCAGATATTGGATGTGATTCTTCTTTACAAGCCAGCAAGTCCTCCCCTGTCCTCACTCTCCCAGTTTCCTAGAACACCAGAGGGTATTATTCCCAGCAGGATTTGCCCCCTGCTTCTCTTCCTCCTTCAGAAAACAGGCATAATAACACTCTACCTTACAGGGCTCCTGAAAGCCTCAATTAAACAAACTGCTCGGAGATTTGTGTAAGAGGAAAATAAAATCAACATCTCATTGTAAAGCTGGAGTTGCTGGGTGCATATTTCTGTAAGAACATTCAGCCTCTCCGTGGATGGCTGTAAATACACATCAACCTCCAGAACAAGGCTTGTCTCAGCAGGGGAGTCACTTGAAGTTGAGGAAAAGCCAGATTTAGTTTTCCATGCAACCTTGATCGACCTCTTCACATCCACCCTTGGCACTCAATGTGGAAAAAACCCGTGTGGTTGGGTAATTAAAAACTGCAGTGTGGTGTAACCTGCCTGGGGGATGCTCCCCAGGTGAGGAGGACCCAGCACCATGCCCATGGATGAAGAAGTCTTCTCTCTAAATGAGGGAAGCCAGATCCAGCACCCCTGGAGAAAGGTGGGAAGGTTCCTCTCCACCTAGAACTCTAGAGCAGATCCCTCAGTGTTCCCCACACACACCCCAGAGGTGTGAGCCTGGCCTGCAAACACAACATCCCACTTCACAAGAGCTGAAAGAAAGCTTCATAAGCTAAAGAAGTCCTCAACCCCCAAATAGCATGAAAATGCAAGAGCTACAAGGGTCCTCTGGACTACAAAACACTAAAACAACCCAAATACAGCAGCCATGCTCACACTCCACCCCAAAATCAAGTTGCTGCTCACACCCTGTGTTGGCACTTCCAGTGAAGACTCTTTGGGGTTATTCAACACCAAGGAGCACAGTTTAGAGCAGCAGGGTCCAAACCTCACCAGGATGTTCTTCCCTCCTCCATGGACCAGCAGTCTGGGAGCTCCAGGCAGGTGCTGACCTGTTAGACTTGCCAATGATCTTTGCCATCAGTGCTTTCCAACCACAGCCACTTCCCACCCCTCCAATGGTGGGTCAGAGACCAGGTTTGGAAGAGTGAAGCCCATATTTTGAAGAGCCTTCAGTGACATTCAAAAGGGTTTGTAACGACAGGACAAGGAGTGATGGTTTTAAGCTGGGAAAGGAGAGATTTAGGCTGGATATTAGAAAAAAGTTCTTTAATCTGAGGATCAGTGGAATGGGCTGCCCAGAGAGGGGGTGGAGGCCCCATCCCTGGAGTCCTTCAAGGTCAGGCTTGGTGGGGCTCTGAGCAGCCTGCCCTAGGTAGAGATGTCCCTGCTGGTGTAGGGAGGTTGGACCAGATGAGCTCTGGAGGTCCCTTCCAACCCAAAACATTCTATGATTCTATGACATGACACCTCCTGCCATGCCACACAGGGCTGAGATTCTCTTGCTCCTCCCTGCCTGTGCTCCAGCCAAGCTGCCAAGTCTGGCCTGTGCTCTCCAGAAGTAGCTGCATCCTATTTAGCTCAGATGAGCACTCGCTGGTGCCCACACCAGTAATTTCCTTCTGTGTCCCACTTTCTCAGCAATACCAGCTCCCATTCAGCAACACATTTACTTACACCCAGGAACTTACTGCCTTCAGCAAGAGCTAAGCACAAACTCCAGAGCTTTGCTGATGAAGCACAGAGCTGACAATTCCTGTCCCTCTAGAGCACCTCACTCTGTAGGAGAGTCCTCCAAAAAAATTCCTCCTCACTTTCCCAGTAATCTCCATCTTGCCCTGAAAACATAGATGACAACACTGACAGCACCAGAACCCTGTGGACGCTGCACAAGAAGATGTGTGCCAAGCACACCCCCCTGTCAAGGAAGAGAAAAAGCTGCAGCAGCAAAAGTGATGCTGATAAAATCAGAATCATAGACTTGTCAGGGTTGGAAGGGACCTTACAAGCTCATCCAGTTCCAACCCCCCTGCCATGGGCAGGGACACCTCCCACTCCATCAGTTGCTCACAGCCCCAGCCAGCCTGGCCTTCCAAATGTCCAGGGATGGGGCTTCCAGCACCTCTCTGGGCAACCTGTATTGTGTGTCTTCTGGATTCTTTCCCCAGTATGGCACCAAACCAAAGGTGGCAGCACTGCTCTGGCTGCCAGGTCAGAGCCAGGTGGCTGCTCAGGAGAACAAAGACACCTGCATGACTCAGTTTCCCTCCATCTGTCCTTACAGAGATGGAAGGATGCTCCCCAAATCCCTTAAGAACTTGATCCCTGTGGCCTCATCCTTACCCGTGCCCTCATGTCTTGGCACTGAAACCTGGGCCTCTGTTATTTATCCTTCAGTTCAGACCTGTGAATCCTGCAGGGAATCCAACTGGGGACCAGTTGGGGCTCATCCCCATGCCAGTGACAACAGGCAGCTCTTCCAGCTCTAGTTATGATGCCAAACCCAAAGCTGCTGGCAGGTGGACAGGGAGGTTCCTCCTGCTCACACCTCTGTCATATTAAAAATCAGCAGCTCTCATTTCTCCTGGAGCTCCACAACTAACTACAGAATTAGAAATGGTGATGACATACCCTGAGAAGGTGGAGCTGAGGTATTTGGGAGAGAAGACAATTGTGTCTGGTCTCACATGCTTCTGGTGAGAAGCAACAATAATAATTCCTGATGTTTCCCACCAGCCTGTGCTGTCAGGAAGATCCTGAGAAAGCTCCAATTTTCAGCAGCTTTCACAATTTCTCTCTTTTTGAAGTGACACTATGAGAGATGCTCCCCAGCCTCTCAGTCTCTTTACCTGTCCTCTTCCCTTCCTGCCCCCCAGTTTCCAGCCCATCTGTGAAATCAGGATGCTGGGAGAGCAACAACCTACCTGGGGAAGCAGAGGGTTCTTCCCATTCCCTGGAGCCCTCAGCACCATGGCTGGATGGATTGAAAGCCTTTCTGAAGGACCAGCTCTGGCTCAGCCCAAGTCACAGGCTTGATGCCACAATCCCTACATGAAAGGGTGATGCAGAGGGTCAGAATAGGTGATGATAAAGTTCCCTTCCAGCCAAAACAATCCACGAACCTCCAAGGAAATCCACCATCCTCTGGCAAGAGGCAGGACCAGGCTTTCCAGAGTGGAACAATGCCTGGCTCCAGAATGGCAGGGGCAGTGCCTCTGAAGGGCTATGAAATCATCTCTTCTGCTTGGGAGGTTCAAAAAAGCTGCATTGGCATTGCCTGGAAGCCACAGACCACAAGGCTGGGAACAAAACCAGAGCAGATACGTTCAGAATTTGGCTTTAAAGCTGCTGAAAGGGAAGAGGCTAAAAAAAAAACCAAAAAAAAACCAGAAGGCACTTAACCTGGCTTTTTAATAGAGTAAAAATCAATTTGGAGATTCCCTTTGAACCCAGCAGAAAGCAGTTGTGCAACCCAGGCTGCTCAGCAGGTGGGAATGGCAGAAGCTGCTGCAAGTCAGGACCAAGCAGAGGTACCTGTGTGGGAGGAGAGGTCTGGAGTGGCAGGAGAGCAGCAGCTCCAGAGAGCACCAGGAGCTGGCCCAGGTTAATGAAGGAAGCTCAGACAGGCTCTGTCTGTAGGAGGCCTGGCTACATTCGAGGCCATTAACTTGTTGCTTTCTGAACACCACCAGCAGGACTGGAGACAAAAGCATGTCTGCCCAGCAGGGGTCATGAGGAGTGATTGCTTAAATGCCCCAGCAGAATGAAGAGCATGAAGAAAGGCAAAGAGCCACTCCAATGGCTGCAGGCTCCCAGGGCTGCAAGTTTTTGCATGAAGCCCAAGTCAACACCAGGCAGGCAACTGGGATGTAGCCTGGAAAGTAGAAAGAAATAAATTACCAGCCTTCATTTTCTGCCATTCAGGAGCTTAAATTTAAAGGGGAGTCTATCAACTTTAAATAAATCATATTTATAATTAAAACCATATTTTCTTGGGTTGCTTACAAGCCTTTGGATGATTAATAAGGCATTTTTCAAATTATTTTAATTCACCCTAATTATGCTGCTTGTTTACCCCAGTCAGTAATTTTTCTTCCAGGGAGTTAGAGCTATCCCAGGAGGAGATCTCCCTCCAGGGACCAGGAGGGAAAGGACCCCAAGGAGCTGCCTAAGGCACCAGTGACACATGGGAGGCCTCCACTGCAAGAGCAGAGCTGGTGACATGAGTCATGTCACGTCCAACAGTCACAGGGCTTAGAGTCATGGAATTGTCAGGGTTGGAAGGGACCTTAAAGCTCATCCAGTTCTAACCCCCCTGCCATGGGCAGGGACACCTCCCACTCCATCAGTTGCTCACAGCCCCAGCCAGCCTGGCCTTCCAAATGTCCAGGGATGGGGCTTCCAGCACCTCTCTGGCCAACCTGGGCCAGTGTCTCCCCACCCTCCTGGCCAACAACTTCTTCCTAACCTCTCATCTCAATCTCCCCACCTCTACTTTTGACCCATTCCCCCCACTCCTACCACTACCCGACATCCTAAAATGTCCCTCCCCACCTTTTTTGGAGCCCCTTCAGATCCTGGAAGGCCACCAGAAGGTCCCCTCAGAGCCTTCTCTTCTCCACACTGAACAACCCCAACTCTCTCAGTGTGTCCTCACAGCAGAGGTGCTCCAGCCTCTGACCATCCTCGTGGCCCTTCTCTGGACACCTTCCAGCACGTCCAGATCTTTCTTGTCCTAGGGGCTCCAGAATTGGACACAGAGCTCCAGGTGGGGTCTCAGGAGGGTGGAGCAGAGGGGGAGAATCCCCTCCCTTGCCCTGCTGGCCACACTTCTCTTGATGCAGCCCAGGATACGATTGGAGAACTGCTCTACACATCAGGGTGCTCCTGCTCTGACTCCCCAGGACTCCTGCAGCCTCTCCGCAGATAGCTGTGACATTTCCTCATCTTTTTACCCTTCTCTGTTTGAAGACAGCAGTTATTTCATAACTTTGGTGTCTCTATAGTTGGCAGTTATTCTTAGGCAACTGTAAGCTACAAATACAAGCCCGTAGCTAACAAAATACACACGTTTTGTGTGGCATGAACTGCTCTTCAGGCAGCAGTGAGCACACACTAAACCTTGTTGTTTCATGAACTGAAACAAGGTAGGAGATACCAGCCAAGGCTTTCCTTGAGAGATGAGAGCAGGCACTAGTGAGACATAAGAAGAGGGGGGAAAAACCTGTAGTTACTTAATGGTGGCCCAAATCCTTCAGATGAGGCGTGCAGAAGCATGTGAGTTCCTGAAGAAGCCTGATTTATATTAATCAAACCAGCCCTGAAAAGCATCACCACAAAATTTATTCTAATACCTGTTGCACCATGCCCTAAAAATAACAAAAGAAAACAAGCAGGAGATAAAAGATTTTTGCTGTCAAAGGTGGGGGAATACCCTCAGAAAGCCACAACGTTGGGTTCCTCTGAAAAATCAAACAGGAGTGGTAGACAGTCTTCAGATTTCTTAAAGACAGGTGTCTTCAGCACCCCACTGGGACAGGGCAGTGCAGTTTGTGACCTGGGGCTGCAGCCAGCAGCTTCTCACTGCTCAAGCAGGTAATTCTGTGGTCCCATGAGCTGCTTGGGATACTCTGCACTCTGGAGGTGCCCCCAAACTGGCATCAGCCCCAAATCTTTGAAAATCTGACCCCTGCCTGGCATGACTTTATAGCACCTGAGCTAGTGTGCAAGGTCCCTGGATGGACATCCTTGGGGACATGAGGGCAAGGCAGCACAATCTGCTGTCTCCACAGGTTATCTGCACACCTTGTGGCATCCATGGAGAAGTTGGCACAAAGAAACCAGCGTGGTCTCCATCAGTGTGTTTGCACAAACCTGAACGACCAGAAGAGAGAAGCTGGAGAATGGAGTCATGTTAGGCCTAGTGACCAGTTGCAGAGAAGAGCAGATTTCCCCTTTGCATGGTTTTTGTTCCCAAGATAAGAGTTCACAACCCAGAGGTAAGGTCAAAGTTCTCCTTCTGTTTCATGAGGAAATCCATAGTGAAAGGGATGTGTCACTCAGCTTGCTCAGCTGCTCCAAGGCAGCACAACCACTTCTTAAGTTCTTAAAACCATAAAACAACTTTAAAAACTCAGAGCAGCAGCAAGACATCTAAACCACTGCTTGGTCTCCTCTTAGAGCACCGGGCACCAGCCAGACTCACTTGCAGTGATGCTAGGCACTGTGAAAGGCACTGAGGTCCACTGTGGGCTGAACTCCGTAAAACCAGAGCTCACCAGGAGGAGACACTGGACGTGGCCATGAAGAGGCTGCAGCCTGAGCAGCAGGTGCTGTTCCCTCAGGGCTGGGGGGCTCCAGGCTTGCAGTACTTGCACTGGATCCACACCCTGTACATGGTCACCTGCTTCCCACGGTTCACCTGCAAGCGCCGGTCAACCAGGTTCTGGATCTTCTCCAGCCCAGCCGTGGTGAAGAGATCATCCAGTTCATCTGCAAGCACAGAGAAGGAGCTTGAGGATGCCAGAGCTTTCATTTGTCAGATATCTGTTCACACTGGGTCAGAGGAAACTCAAGGTCTCACTGGCAGGGAAATGTAAAGACCATCATAGAATGGGTTGGGTTGGAAGGGACCTTAAAGATCATCTTGTTTCAATCCCCCTGCCATGGCAGGGCCACCTCCCACTAGACCAGGTTGCTCAAGGCCCCAGTTTCTCTAGTTTCCCTTGAGTTCACTTTTTAACAAGGAAAGGAAGAATTATTTGGAGGACAACTGGAGTTACAGAGACCTGACAGAGAAACCAGCAGCAGTTTCAGATGGGGGTGTTGCCTCTAGTAACCCATTAAGGGAGCATCTTCTGGCGAGTAGGGACAGATCCATTCCTTCCCCTCCTCCCCACCCCCTCTCTCCAGAGGAATTTCAGAGCCTGCAAGAGCAAAGAACAGGAGCAGCCCTACATTTTTAAATGGTGGCAGTAAGCTCTGAGCTGTATAAGCTGGAGGGGAACGGGATTCATTAAGGTTAAGGTTTGTCAAAAAAAAAAAAAAAACCCTGACAAAACCACACCCTGTTGGGGCCCAATCAAAGCACTCAGAGCCCTGGAGGCTGCAAGACTTACCCGGGCAGGTATTTCTGACCCAGCAAACAAGGATGGTAGTGCCCCAGCACAGAGGCCGTGGGCAAAGCCAGCCCCAGTCCTGCTGAGCAGCAGGGAGCTCGCCCAACAGCAGCCCGGGAGCACGTGATTTGTGTGGGGTTTCTGCAGAAAAGGGCCAACAGGTCCCAGCTTGTGCTCCTTTATCAGATGCTTGCCATGGTGCAGCCTTTGCCAAACACGCATCAAACATTCATTTTGCTGTGACAAACAAGGCTCGAGCAGAGGGGAAGGGGAGAGGGGGTTGCAGTGGTGCTGCTGCTCTAACACTGACCACGCAGAGGGGCCCGTGGAGGAAGGGACTGGAGGTGCAATTGGTGCCAGGCAGGGAGAATCCAAGCCCTGCTGAACACCAAGCAGCAGCAGCAGCAGAACTGGAGAGGCTGCCTCAGCTCTGTGCTGAGCCACACCCTTCTTATTTCCTTGTAGAAGAGTCAAGTTAAGTTCCTTCAAGTGGTGTCCATTTCACTCCAACCTCCGCAGGCAAGAAGATTCAGGGAGAGCTCCTCCAATCCCACCCCTCCCAGTGCAGCAAGCACTCTGGGCTTCCTCTGAAAGGATTTTGTGCTCGGGAATTCACTGTGCCACATTCACAGCAGTGAGCGACAAGCCCAGGCCTCCACACACTTAACATTTCACACTGCTCCCAGAAAGGCAGCCTGGAAAGAACTAGTGGTAAAACTTGAGGGCAGAGAGACAAAAGGAGGTGAGGAGGGTCAGAGGGATGTTTTCGAGCCTCCTACCTTGTGTGAAGAAGTAGACTCTGGTGCCATCACCTCTCACATAGAAGTTCTCAGACAGACATTGACCTAAGGGCAAGAGGGATTTAAACAGTTACCAGCTATCCTTTAAAAATCAACAACTGCCATCCAACAAGAGGCACTTCTCTGCTTGAGGGGAATTAATGTGCTGCCTCTTCAACAGAGCAGACACTACTCCAGAGAAGCACCATCTATTAATGACCTGTAAAACTCCCCAGGGAGAAGTTAATACCTTTTTTAAACCGAAGCTGAGCCAGGTCGTAGCGGCCGTAATCCCGTAACAAAATCATCCCTCCTGGCTTCAGGAGGCGACTCAGCCTGGTAACAATGCACTGCATCCTGAGGAGCAAACACCACCAAAGTGTTCAGCATTCTCCAAACTGATGCTTCTTTCCTTACCCTACTTCCCAAAAAGAAGGCATAAAGTTTTATGTATGTTTCAGGCTTAGGGGGGTTGATTTTATTTGGCCGCCTTATTTCTCCCACCCCCTGATTCTGCTTCCCCCCCCCCCACCCCCTACAATGATAACTGAGCCTGCCCCAGCAGGGATTCACTGCTCTTCCTAATTACAGAAGTATCTCCATTGGTTTCTGTAAAACAAGCAATAAGTGAGCTTGAATAAAAATGATGTGAAATAAAACCAAGGGGAACAAAAAAGAAAGACCAGTGGAGGTTCTGACACTGTCACACTGAGCTCCCAGCACTTTTCTTAACTGTTTGCTTAGCTGGTCCCTTCTCTTCTTGCCACCTCCCATATAAGAAATGCTTTGGAGCCTTAAAATCTAGCCCACAAATGGGTCAGAAGAGGTGACCAACTATGACTGCAGCAAGGCAGCACCTATAGCCCCTTAGCACTTCAAAATCACCCCTATCCTGTGCCAGAATGTGTTACAACAAAGCACCTGCAAATTTCATTTTCAGAGGCTTAGTGGAAAACTGGCCCAGGCACAGAACAAACTTTCATTTGCCTGGATTTGAAGGGACCTACTATGAAAAGAACTCCAGCTCTATGTGCATTATCTTCTGCAACCAGAAGGAATGATTAGAACTCACTTCTCTGGGAGAATCGCTGAGAGGACAAAGATAAGGATAACAACGTCCAGGCTCTCCTCTGGCATTGGGAAAGGACTTTGGTCATTGCACAGGTCATGGACAAAGGCAAAGCAGCGAGAGGAATCATACTCTGCATTGTTCTGCAGTTAAGGGGAGAGAAATAAGAGCATTAGCAGCAGCCCCTGACACAGAAGCATTTTAACTTTCACATAATAAAGCAGCGTGTTTGTGTTTCAGCCTCACTGCACTAAGGCAGGTGGGGTCAGACAGATTCCCTGGTCACACAAGGAACAGGGGGAAATGTGAAAATTAAGGACACATGGGAGATCTACACAGAGCTCTGGACTTGTTACACCCAGACAATCAGCACTGCCAAAGCCCCAGACCTGGAGGGGTTTTGCAATTTTAAGCTCAGCTATTGCACTAATGGGGGTAAGAAGTGAGGGAATCACACTGTTCAGCAGGAAATCTTTACCAAAGTGAGAGTGTCCAGACCTCTCTCTGCATCACTGGAATCAATATTCATTTCAATTACAAGCAGACTGCTCTCCATATGCCTAAAATCAAACCTGGCTGCCTCAAGTTATGGTCTCCAAAATCACCTTTAGATTTCTCAGAGAACAAAAGCTGCTGCCATGGATTGCAGTAGCCTCTGTAACCAGGGCTTGTGTCACCTTAAGAGGATGAAGAAGCAGCTGCTGAGCTCCCCACCTCATCTCATGAACTGACTGATTACATTTGATATTTCATACATTCTCAGCTCTCTTCTGACCTGGAATTTGTTAGAGGTATTTATCCTCAGACTAAATTCCAGCCTCCTGCCCCAGACACCAGGATCCCTCCTCAGCTGCGTGTGTGGAAACAAGCAGAGCATGTTCCCAGAACTGCAGTGACAGTAACACACACAAACCAAAACCACCTTCAGTTCCTGTTAAAAAACAGCCTGAATGTTCTCAGAGTTCAGCAGTTACTCAGCTCAAAAAGCCCTGGATTCAGACAAGTTCTGCCAATCTCAGGGGAAAGAAAATCTGCCTGACTTGGCTGCTGCCAACGTGACATCGTGAAAACTCCAACTTCCCTCATTTCTACCATCTTCAGCAGCTCATCCTCCTGATTTACCAGCACAAGGGTCAGCATCAGGGGGAGCTGGAAACAGAAAGCTGCCAACACAGCTTGAGAGCTGGTGGCAGCTCCAGTGTGTTTGTGTTAATGTGCAACTGGCACCAAGAACTTCCTACCTCCATGAGTCAGGAGCTCACCTGGACAAGCTCCACAGCTGTCGTGGAAAAATCACAGCAATAAACAAAAAGGCCTGGGTCACTGAAATAGAGAAAAGAAACTATCATGAGTGCATAAAGGTGCCCCACAGGGATTACAGAAGTGGTCTGAACGCACTTGGATTGGGAGCCAAAAATCCTGGGCTTTGGGTTATTGATCTGTCAATACTGGCTGGTGCAAAATCTGGTGGATCATGCTGCTCTTTTATGCCTCAGTTACTCTCAGGTGGAATTGGCTCTTGCTTTCCCTTCTGGAAAAGAAGATATACTAAGGCCTGTGTGGAAACACTTTTAGAACGAGACAACATGTTTTGTTGGTTGCACTCTAAGACCAAAGATTCCCAAGCTCAAAACACAATCATCTGAAGTTGCAGATGGCAAATGTACCAACTGGGCAAGTGCAGTCTGTATCTGGGCAAGAACAACCCCAGGTACCAGTACAGGTTGGGGACTGAGCTGTTGGAGAGCAGCACAGGGGAAAGGGACCTGGGGGTTCTGGTGGACAGCAGGGTGACCATGAGCCAGCAATGGGCCCTTGTGGCCAAGAAAGCCAATGGCAACCTGGGGTGGAGCAGAAGGGGGGTGGTCAGTAGGTGGAGAGAGGTTCTCCTGCCCCTCTCCTCTGCCCTGGGAGACCACAGCTGGAATCTTGTGTCCAGTTCTGGGCCCCTCAGCTCAAGGAGGACACGGAACTGCTGGAGAGAGTCCAGCACAGAGCCACAGAGATGCTGAAGGGAGTGGAACATCTCCCTGGTGAGGAAAGGCTGAGGGAGCTGGGGCTCTTTAGCTTGGAGAAGAGGAGACTGAGGGGTGACCTCAGTAATGGTGATAAATAGGTAAAGGGAGAGTGTCAGGAGGATGGAGCCAGGCTCTGCTCAGGGACAGCCAGTGATAGGACAAGGGGCAATGGGGACAAGCTGGAACAGAGGAGGTTCCACATCAATAGGAGAAGAAACTTCTTCCTGGTGAGGGTGCCAGAGCCTGGCCCAGGCTGCCCAGGGAGGTTGTGGAGTCTCCTTCTCTGGAGACATTCAAACCCCCCCTGGCCGTGTTCCTGTGTGAGCTGACATTCTGTGATTCTTTGAACTGCACATGGCTTTTCTCTGAGCTTGTCTAAACTAAGAACACAGGGAATTGCTTTCCAGAGGCTGGCACGTCAAGCAGGTAAAGACCTGCTGAGAAGGACTTACTTGTTGGTTTGCAGGATTGGGAAGACTGTATTTCCAGCCCCACAGCCAACCTGCACAAACACAGCAGAGTGAAAACAACTTCAGCATGGCCCATGCAGCCAATTTCAAATCCTCTTCCACAGCCATGCAACAAGGAGCAGCTCAGGAGTGACAACTGAGCAGAGCAGTGACCATGTGCAGACCTTGCTGCAAGACCTGGGGATGTGCAGCTCTGAGGAGCAGGTTTCCACACGAGCTTTTGTGGGAAACCACTGAGCCAGTTCTCAGAGAGCTTTTCCTAACAAGCTCTATATTGCTGCTCTTTTGAAGACTGTTATTGCTGGAATCCCAAGCATAACAACCAGGATGAGTCACTGGAGCTCTGGCAAAGGCCACAGCTCAGTCATATTCACTTCCAGAGAACATCACAGCAATGGAGGAAGAAGTTTGCCTCACTGTAATGAGCTCCTGCTGTTTCACAGGTTCCTTCACTAGATGGCTCTTCCTCTAGCTACAACGAGGCCCACAATGATTCTGCCCAATTATTCCTTGTGCTTGTTCCCATTTGAAGAGAAGGTGGCTCACACAACCTGTTTGGGGAACTTGTCTCTGAATGTTTAAGGAATCAGTAAAATTGAAACAGCTCTGGAGCCCCCAGCACAAGAGGGACATGGACCTGTTGGAAAGGGTCCAGAGGAGGCTACAAAGATGATCAGAGGGCTGGAACAGCTCTCCTGTGAAGACAAGCTGAGAGAACTGGACTTGTTCAGCCTGAAGAAGGCTCAGGGGAGACCTTCTTGGAGACTTCCAGTATCTGAAGGGGGCTACAAGAAAGTTGAGGAAGGACTTTTCACAAAGGCCTGGAGTGATAGGATGAGGGGTAATGGGTTCAAACTGTAAGAGGGGAGATTTAGATTGGAAATTAGAAGGAAATTCTTTACTCAGAGGGTGGTGAGACACTGGCACAGGTTGCCCAGGGGGGTTGTGGATGCTCCATCCCTGGAGGTGTTCAAGGCCAGGTTGGATGGGGCTTGGAGCAACCTGGTCTAGTGGGAGGTGTCTCTGTCATGGTGGGAGGTTGAAACTAGATGATCTTGAAATGTCCCTTCCACCCTAAACCATTCTATGATTCTGTGANCTGGAGGTGTTCAAGGCCAGGTTGGATGGGGCTTGGAGCAACCTTGTCTAGTGGGAGGTGTCTCTGTCATGGTGGGAGGTTGAAACTAGATGATCTTGAAATGTCCCTTCCACCCTAAACCATTCTATGATTCTGTGAAACAGACAGAAAACAGCACTGCTGGTTTGCAGTGACAGCTACTACTGAAAGTGCACAGAGTCACACAGGAAAGCCACAATGACCCGAGAACATCAAAGTCTGAGGAAGCCTCAAAGCCTCTGATTAAATAAAAAAATCAAAAGGACAGTTCATATTGACTGTCCCTGCAAGGGCAGGGCTTCCACAGAACAGGAAGCATTCAACAAATGCTGCAGTAAAAAAAAATAGAGGTGGCAGAGCAAAAAGGTCACTGCCAGCTGCCAGGAGTCATAGAATCATAGAATGTTTGAGGCTGGAAGGGACCTCCAGAGCTCATCTGGTCCAACCTCCCTACACCAGCAGGGACATCTCTACCTAGGGCAGGCTGCTCAGAGCCCCAGCAAGCCTGACCTTGAAGGACTCCAGGGATGGGGCCTCCAAATGTTTTAAGTCCTACAGGCTTGACATTCTTGGGTTCATTGTTTTGTTTTGCACCTCCCAAGGCAGATTAGTCAGCACCAACATGCCAAAAACACAAGTGACATGGGAAAGCTTTACACAGACAAGGAAAAGAATCAGCTGCTCCAAAAGGAGACACTTAAATGCCTGTTTCAACACCTGATAGTAAGATTGTCTTTTAAACTCAGAAACTTCTTAGGTTCTTGTGCTCTGCCAATTCAGTCCAAACCAAAAGATGGGGCTCTGAGCAGCCTGCCCTAGGTAGAGATGTCCCTGCTTGTGTAGGGAGCTTGGACCAGATGAGCTCTGGAGGTCCCTTCCAGCCTCAAACATTCTATGAACCCCAACAGACTGAATTCAGTTCTGAGCTGCCCTCTTTTTTTTTCGGCATTTTACTGACTTAAGGCAACCATCACATTCACTTCCTGCTCACCAGTGACATATTTTTATGTCCCAGTCACACTNACAGCCTCAAAAGTCCCTCCCCAGCTTTCTTGTAGCCCCCTTCAGATCCTGGAAGGCCACCAGAAGGTCCCCTGGGAGCCTTCTCTTCTCCACACTGAACAACCCCAACTCTCTCAGTTTGTCCTAAGAGCAGAGGTGCTCCAGCCTCTGATCACCAAAACATTCTCTGATTCTGTAACACTGACACAAGGGACTGTTTGGTGTGTGACTGTTTTACAACCATTACCTCCAATATCCTGTAGGATGCAGCTGATCCTGGGTAATCTCCATCACCTTGGCTCAGCTCATCACCCTCCTGTGCAGGCAGCTCCTCTGGGCAGATCTTGGGTGTGGTTTTGGTCAGGTTGAACTGATTCTCTGCCCTGCTTTCCAATGAGCAATGTCCATCTTCACAGCTGCTCAGCCCTTCCTCGTTGGATTCTTCATTGTTACGAAATCCATGCCCAGAATCCCCATTTTGAGTCAGGTTCCTGCTAGGTGCCAGCTCTGGAAATTCAGTGAACAGCCAGTGCCTGTCCTTGAAGAAGCCATTTTCGTGGATTTTGTAGAAGTCATCCCAGTACCTCTTAGCATTCACCTCATACTCCTCTGTGAACAAACACACACGTCACCAGCTGCCAAATCAGGAGGTCTCAGCATTTAACCTGCTCAGACAGGGAGGGATCACTGCAGACATCTATTCAGCCACCTAATAAATAAGGTTATTGACTGAAAATCACCTTTACATTGTGCCATCCCTCATAAACCCTCTGCCTGCCTCCTCCCAGCCACTTTCTGAGGACTGAAACAGGGGGAAAGAGATAGAAGAGGAAACTCTCTGTCCCCTGCTAGGCTTTAAAGGAAGCTGGCAACAGAAAAGGCCTCTTTGAAGGAGAGTGGAATGAAGAAATCCAGGTTTTACTTCCATCTCTACCACTGACATGTTCAGTTCACTGGAACAATTCATTCTGGAGCCTCCTGACACTGTGTCAGGCACTCACAACTGCTAAGGAATTATTCTTTTTACACCAGCACTGCTAGAGCCCAGCCTGCAGAGCTTTGTTCTCCATCAGAGCATCACCCATTTATGACATTAAAACAAAAGAGGGGAATCAACAGAAGGGACCATGGTCACTAAAGCAATAGTGGAGATAACATGGACAGACTAAAGATGGTCAGAATTAACCTTCCCAGCCAGAGTTACCATTCCACACCAAGCAGGTACATCCCAGTAGCAAGAGGAGCACTAGAGAAAGCTGAAGAACTCTTACAGAGCCACCATCTAAAGAAATTTGAGTCACCCATGGAATTATCTCCACACACCTTCTCAGATCAACTATTTTTACCATGGGAAGTTATGAATCAAAGTGGCTTCCTCAAATCTCATTGAGGTGATGAGTTCTGTCCTGGGCACCAAGAGCTAATTAAAGCACCCTCTGCCTGTAACCCCCCAGAGGCATCAACCTCCACAGCCAGAGATCCCAACAAGTGCATTACTGCAAGCAAATGATTCTCCCACAATTAAAGATGACACCAGTATATGAGAAAGGACCAACCTCTCCTCAGCATCTGCTAAGAGCAGGGTCAGGAGAAAAAGGAGACAGCTTCAAACTGGAGGTTACTATCAGCTGAACTATTAATCTTCTTGAAAAGCATACAGGGGTTTAGATGATATCTGGAGGGAGGGAGTAAAATGAACCAGGAACACCTGGAAAAATACACTGTCCCAACCAAAGAGGGGCAAAAATGGCTTGAACAAAGAATCAAAGTCAGTTGTTTGTGTATTTTTAGTAGGATCTATCCCCCAAGCACAAAGAGCTATATATAAAAATAATCTCTTTACCTCAACCACAAGGATTTTCTCCTTTTAAGAAGGAGAAAAATTTGAAGAGGGTCCTTAAACCCCAACCCCAAAGACATCTTCCTGTCTGATATCAGACCAGAGCAGTCAATCTGTGCCAGGCTCTCCCCACAGCTCCAAGGGAGCAGGGTCAAGGCAGTTTGTTTGCTCAGGAGAACTCACTGACTGCTCATGTCAGAGGAGGAAGTGCTAGAGATTCATTCCCTTCCTGCACTCTCACCTCTTCCATCTACAAGGCTGCTGGGGCTGGAAATGCTCTTTCACCTCACAAAAATAGGAAATCCTGATTCCTGCTGCTCCCTGAACCTCAGCACAGCCTGGGATGCTCACTGAAGGTGCTGGGGCAAAATTCCAGCCCAGCCCTTTTGGGTTACCTGCTTTATTTTTTGCTGAACAAGACACTGTGCCCTTCCTGGGCTGAATTATTGGGAAATAATTGGGAGGGAAATAGTTGGGGGCTATTGAGCAGCTGGTATATTCCACCCGACATGTGTGAGAGCTTTATTTAAAGCTCATTTACCTCCCAAAGCTCTGGAATAAAGGATCAGTAACAATATAAATGCAACAAATCAAGGGCCAGCTGACAAAGATCATCCAACAAACAGATTTAAAGCAAAAAGCAAAGGACCATATTCATTTTCCAGCCTGACTTCCTGCACAACTTATGCCAGAAAACCTCACATAATATTGCTTCAAGATCCTTTTTGTGATATCAGCCAGAGCCAGATCCCTCCAGAGCCTTTCTTGGTAAGGACTCCTGACTTTCCTGCTCCTCTGTGTAAGGACACCCCCAAAGCCAAGCCCATACTCACCCTCTCACACTGCAGAAGAAGGGCAAGCAAAACAAAGTTCACAAAAGACAGGAAGAGACCCAGGGACCCCCTGAAAGGCACAGGGGGGCTAATTATGGAGCTTCAAAAGCAAACCAAGCAACTCTTCCACTTCTTTCTTTGCTGCCAGCCAGGAGACACATCCTCCACACACCCCACAGAACTTCTCTCCTCCTTCAGAACAAATCCTGACAGCCTCCAGAAGTGCACAGAAGAACACAGCCATGATGACCAATAGTCTGCCTTTGTTCTCCTGCTTGGACATCAATGCTGTTCAAAATACTCCCCCCTCCAGGCACGTTTGGCTGGGCTGCCTTCCCCACATCCCAGCCATCCCATTGTCTCCACACGCTTCCCTCTGAATAGCAACCATCCAAATTGGACTGGCCCCCATTGTTCAGGCTGGGAAATGCATCATGAAGAGCTGACAAACTGCCCTAATGGCTCCACCACTGCAGAGCTCTATATAGGATCTCAGAGCCTGACAAGGCAGCAGCCTTTAATGTTAACCAGATTTTAAACCCAACTCCACACAATGGGCAGCACAATAGGAACTGCTGGATGCTTCTGGGAATCCAAGGAATTAGGAGAGTTGCTCTTTGGCATAATTACATTTGCTATTGTGAACACAACTGGGAGCTATATGGGAACTGTCTGAGCAGCCCCAGCCCCACTCAGCATCCCCCTGCAGATGACACACTCAATTTAACCTGGACAAAAGGAGCAGATCCATCCTGGGGTCTAATGAGATCAGCTTCAAATGAAGTCTCTTATCACACAAAGAGCAGGAAACCAGCTCAGCACCAGTCAAGGGACTGGGTGACATCCTACAGGTGGGGAGGAAAGAGCTACACTAACCAACAGCTTCCACTGTGCTCCTCAGCTACAGAGCTGGGCACCTCCAGCTTGGTCCTGACTCAGGTGAGCTTTGCAGCTTGGATGTGTAAATATCCTTCAAGCCAAGCTTGAGGAAATCAACTTTGGGATCTCTTTTCTGATACTAAACACTTCAAGCAAGAGAAAATCATCTTTCTTCACTTCTGATTTGATTGGTATCACGTTGTTTGTTAGCTTGGTAGAGACACTAATTCATTAGATGCTCTTAAAGAGAAGAACTGAGCATGGTTTAGGGGCAGCTCTGTCACATGCAAACAGAAGATGGGCTGTTAGAGGTTAAGCTTTAGAGAGCAAACCCAAGCAAGGCAACAATGCTATAAAGGAAGAAGTTTGTTGACAAGGAACACTAGCAAGTATTTAAACACACACAACACCAACAAAGCTCAACCCAAGGTGACTCCTCCCATTTCTGTCCCAGTAGGATGAGTCCCTGGAGAAGGTGGACAAGCCCCAGAGAGGTAAATTGAGAACAGAAAGATTCCCCCTCCTCCATTTTTCATTATCAACAACCAGGGAATGGATTTTGAATGATTTGGGAGAGGGGAGGGAGGAATAAATGATGGTGCTTATGTAGCTCTGGCCAGACTGTGCCTCTCTTGCAGGGCCAAGTCAGGACTCAGCATGAGGAGACAACTCCAAAGTACCTTGTTTGTCCTGAGGCAGCAGCTGGGAGCTGTTCTCTTCAACTTTACTCCTGGCACTGGCTTCCTGCTCCTCTGACCACTCCACATTATCCCTGGTGGGGAAAAACAAGATGAGAGGGGTGGGACAAAGACAGAGAGAGAAAAGAAAGATGTAGAGTCCTCCAAACAAACACTGGGGAGCTCTCCACAACCCCCAGCTCCACAGCTCCTGCTTCTGAAGGAACTGCACCCACAGCACAAGAGATGTAACTAGAAAAGAGCCCAAAAGACACCAAATCTGTCCCTTATTTCTTTTCCCTCTCTGCTGCTTAAAGAAAATAAATCCTTACTATATAACAAGGGCACTCAGCATGAACAGGGCTCCTCAGAGAGGAGCTGCCACTCTCAGGGGGGGAAACCCCCTCATTCCTCACAGGTGACAGACAGGGAGGAGCTTTCACCCAAGCAGCTCATCAACCTCAGGCACCTGACTTAGCTGCCTTAGAAAACTGCTTTTTCGTTCTCAAATTAAAATAAAAAAAGGCAGGAGAGTAATTTGGAAGGTAAAGTATTAATATTAAATCCAATTATGACAAAAATACTCAGGAAGCTTTAAAGCATTAGGAGTATTAACAACTTAAATGTGCAGACATGGTTGGGGAGTCATTAAGGTGATTCACTTGGACCTTTCTCATTAAAACCAGGGAATGAGAAGCTGGATGCAAGGAGCAAGAGGCACTATTCTGGCCTCAGGAGGAATTAAGTCTTTTGATATTTGCTCACAACACAAAGACTTGACATTTAAACCTGTGAAAAACTAGATCACCAGGAGTTTCTGCAGGAAAATACTGTTGAGGACACGCTTCTGTAACATATTTTTGGCATAGTACAGTCCCAAAATGAATGACAGGCTGATACATGCACATATTACTTTATTACAAGTTAAACATGCCCAATTCTTAGGAGGTTATAGCAGCCAGAGACTCCAAGTGGACATATTTACCTCAAAACACCTTCAGTTCCCAGCAAATTTAAGAATTTAGGTGCTTAATATATCTTAAACCAACAGCTTTCTCCAACCAGAGACCTCCTGCTTCAAGCTGACCCCCAGCATAACCTCCCAGTTACAGCATGGGTGAAATGATCTTTGCTCAATTTACACATTAGTCATTAACATATGCAGATAGAGAAGAGCTTCAGCTTTCCAAGAGCTGATTTATTAACTATAACTATCTATCGCTATACATTTATTAGCTTTATTAACTATAGCAATGAAACAATTGCCACCAACCAAACCAACACATTCTCCTGACACATCAAAGGAGTCTGAGAGATTCCAACTGCTTCGGGAGGAGCAGAGGAAGGCTCAGGACGCCCCAGGGCGCCGGCCGAACAGGGCAGGGCTCCCCCACACCTCCAAGACCTCCCAGCACCTCTTGCCACGCTGGCAGTACCCCAGCCGGGGGGTGCCAGGCCCCCAGTCGCTGCCTGGCCGCCAGCCCCACGGCTCCCCCGGCCTGCTCCACGCCCCGGTGGGAGCTTCAGGAGCGAGCTCGAGCAGCACAAAGCGAGAGGAGAGCGATCGGTACCTGCGGCCGGGCACCCTGAAGCGGAGCGGGGCAGCTCGGGGCTGACCCGCCCCTGCCGCCGAGAGCCCCGTTCCACGGCACCTCGCACAGACAAGCGGCAGTCCCGGGATGGCGAGGACGAGCCCGCTCCCGGCCACCCCCTCCCGCACCCCCCGTGGCCGAGCGCAGGGAGGAACCACAGGGCAGCAGCGCCGCGGCGCGCCCCGGCCGGACTCCCCGGGCCCCTCCGCGGGGGGCAGCCAGGGGCCGGGGATCCCGAACGGGCACCGGCGGGGCGAGGAGGAGAAGGAGGAGGAGGAGGCGGCGGCCGCCCTCACCAGGCGTTGTGCTGGAAGAGGCGGGCGGGGTCGGTGAGGAAGCGCCTCCCGAAGAGCCGCTGCTCCGGCGCCTCGCTGGGCGCCGCCATGATGCCTCCGGGGGGCGGCACCGGAAGCGGAAGCGGCGCCTCCGCCGCCCGACCCGAGAGAAGACCATGGTCACGTGAGGGGCGCGGTTATCACGTGAGGGCGGCGGCGGGAAGCGCGCGGCGGCTGCCTCAGGGGGATGGCGGCGGGAGGGGGGCGGAACATGGAGCCCGCGGCGATAGGAGCGTCCTAAAGGCGGTCACAGCTCTACAGCTGGGTGAGAGCGGGCCCGGGCCGAGCTGCCGATGTCCAGCGTTCACCGGCCTCCCGTTGGTGTCACAGAATCCCAGCATGGTGGGGTTGGAAGGGACCTCTGGAGATCATCTGGTCCAACCCCCCTGCTCCAGCAGCTCACCCAGAGCAGGGGGCCCAGAAGCGTGTCCAGGCCCCTTTGGAATCTCTTCACATCCACAACCTCTCTGGGCAGCCTGGGCCAGGCTCCAACACCCTCACCCCAAACAACTTTCTCCTCCTGCTCAGGTGGAACCTCCTGGGTTCCAGTTGGTGCCCAGTGCCCCTTGTCCTGCCCCTGGGCACCACTGCCAAGAGTCTGGCCCCAGCCTCTTGACCCTCCCGGGATAAACATTAATAAGATCTCCAGGCTGTTTCCACCTTTGCCAGGTGTCCATCACTGGTGGTCCAGTCTTTGGAGGTCAGTGGGTGTTCCATGGCCAGGAGTAGGTGCAGAAGGTGTGGAAGTGCTCACTGCAGGCTGATCCACAGAGGGCCAGGTTGTGCCTGTACCTCTGGGCTGCCTGCACCTTCTGGGAGGAGGGAGGGAAGCTGAAGGCAGAGAACCACAGCAGGGAAATCACACAAAGTTGCTCAGGTGGGAACATGTGCCACACGCATACCTACAATACAAAACCCACCTTGGAGGTGTGTTATGGTGGTGCTGGCAGGTTACAACCAATTCATGCTGATGATTAATAAACAAGTAAGCTGCTATTATACCTCTGGTTTCATTTTCTCTTGCATTTATGACAAAATTGCTCTTTAATACCTATGTCTAGTTAAGGGATTCTCCAGACAGTTAATGTACAGGTTACAGGAGTGACCAGTCCTGCTCAGTTCTGTAATTGCAGTCCCAGTATGACAGAGTCTAACATGTGCCCTCTACATTTCACACTCACCTGTGCTGGAGAGCTGATGCCTGATTGAACAAAACACAATTTTTGGGGTCTGTCCCCACCCCTCCTTTGGTAGTTACACATTGTCTGTCTCTCACCTGCACCCGGGTTCTCTCCCACAAGAATTTTCTCTCAGATGAAGCAGTTGGTTCATTCCTCTGCCTCAGCTCCTTCTACAAACCCTTTTTTGGCTTTGCCAGCTTTGCAGTGTCTTGTTTAGAAATCAGAGGGAAAATCAGCAGGCCCCTCACTCCCAGAAGGACCTTGAGGGGCTGGAGCGTGTCCAGAGAAGGGCAACGAAGGTGGGGAAGGGTCTAGAGCAGGAGTGTGGTGAGGAGCAGCTGAGGGAGCTGGGGGGGTTGAGCCTGGAGCAAAGGAGGCTCAGGGGAGACCTTCTGGCTCTGCACAACTCCCTGCAAGGAGGCTGGTGCCTGGTGACCCTTGTCCTGTCCCTGGGCACCCCTGACAAGAGTCAGGCCCCATCCTCTTGACCCCCCTGAGATAAACATTAATAAGATCTCCAGGCTGTTTCCAGGCATGGCCTTTGCCAAGTCCCAGCTTTCCCCAGCACTCTCATCCCAGGCTGACCCTGACTCCTTTACAGCCCTGGAGGTCCTATAGTGGATAAATCCCAGAGCAATTCACTCTGATCTCCCAGCTGACCCAGCTTTGAGCAAGAAGTTGGACTAGAAACCTCCTGAGGTCCCTTCCACCTCAATTATTCTGTGATTTTATGCCTTGAGAAATGTCATTTTGTTGTTTGTGGGAGTTTTTTTCCCCCAATTCCAGCTCTTTCTCCTCTTCTTCCCCAAATCTTAAGTTTTTCAGCTCAGCAAATGCTCCATATCCAGAACAATCCCTAAGTGCCAACACACTCACCACCCACAGCCACATCCTCCTGGTGATTCTGGTCTGGTACGTGGATTTCCACTGGGGTTAGGTGAGACTTCACCTCTCCAACACTGACCTGCATCAATGGGGAGACGTGTTTCATTTCAGGAAACTTGCCAGAGACCTGGAGAACAGAGTTTTGGGTTGTGAAAAGGACCTTATATCACCTCCTGGCTGCAGCTTTGCTCAGCCTTGGATTTATTAACAGCCATCAAGAGGTTTATGTATCAATGGGCTCCAAGAAGAGACCTTTCAGGAGTACAAGTAGCATTGAAAAGAAGCCCAGTCCCAAGTGTTGCTGCAGGAGTGGGATGGATTCCAGGGTGTTCCCAACCTCTGGAAAACTCCCTGGAGGAAATTTCCCTGTCTGCAGTGGGAGATGATCAGAAAGCAGCAGAGGAAGGTGAACAGCATCTCCCCGAGCGTGTACAGACATCACCATCTAGCGGTGCCTCACCCCAACAGCCCCAAATGTGCAGGTTCAGCAGGGTTGGAGTTATTGCCACTTAAAAATGGCTTCTCCCAGGGAGCTGAGAGCAGCCACCACCTCCACCTCCTGCCCCAGGAGGTCCCCCTGGCTGCTCACACTCTTTTATGCCAGCCAGCACAGCAACCCAGCCCACATTTGGGGGGCAAAAAGCCTCTCCAGACTCCCAGCAGCTGGTCCTGGGCCTGATCCTGCCAGCAGCTGTGCCCTGTTATGCTCCAGCACAGCTCCTGCTCTTCTTCCTCCTCGCTGTACAGCTTCAAGCCTAAGACAGCAGATGGACACACATAGAATCATAGAGTTGGAAGGGACCTCAAAGCTCATCCAGTTCCAACCCCCCTGCCATGGCAGGGACACCTCCCACTCCATCAGTTGCTCACAGCCCCAGCCAGCCTGGCCTTCCAAATGTCCAGGGATGGGGCTTCCAGCACCTCTCTGCCCAACCTGGGCCAGTGTCTCCCCACCCTCCTGGGCAACAACTTCTTCCTACCCTCTCATCTCAATCCCCCCCCCTCTAGTTTGGAGCCATTCCCTCCCCTCCTCCCACTACCCAACAGCCTCAAAAGTCCCGCCCCCGCTTTCCTGGAGCCCCCTTCAGATCCTGGATGTGATTCTCCTTTACAAGCCAGCAAGTCCTCCCCTGTCCTCACTCTCCCAGTTTCCTAGAACACCAGAGGGTATTATTCCCAGCAGGATTTGCCCCCTGCTTCTCTTCCTCCTTCAGAAAACAGGCATAATAACACTCTACCTTACAGGGCTTCCTCTTCTTGCCCCGTGGCTTCTGTTCCTTCTGTAACATCTTGCAGGAAGAGGGGTCTGGGAGCACCCACTCCATCAAACACAGGCTGAGCCCAGGGAGGGGAGTGAGAAGGACCTGGCAGGGGCCAGACCTTCATCTCTGGAGGGTCCCCAGCTCCTGTGCAGGAGTTTATCCTACTCCTTTTTGTTGCAGCCAGGCCTTGAGCACCTTTTTTCTTCCCCTCAGCCCACCCTGCAGCTGAAAAGCTCCTCCTGGGGCCAACCCCAGCTGAACCCACCCCACCCCACCCCAGAGCTCGCTTGGGTGCTGGGAACACCCACCTCGACCCCCTGTCCGGCGCAGGTGGGGACACTAAAGGTCGCCCCAGGTGCCTGAACACACTGCAGGGGCTGGGGACATCCCGTGGTGTAGGAGAACTGGGCAAACTGGTTTTCCAACACCTTCAGTGGTCCACAAGTGCTGCTTTGAAGGGTGGCCACTGGGTGTCCCCGCAGCCCTGTGCAATGGTGCTCGGGGGGGGAACAGACAGGACCCTGCTCCCAGCTTTAGCACCTTCACCCTCAGCCCAGGTGTCCTTGGGATGGTCCCAGCCCAGCTCCCCTCCTCTGGGGGCTTCTCCAGCAGACTAGAGAGCTCCCAGAGACCTGTGGAGCAGGACAGGGGCTGCTGGGGTTCACCCCCCTTGCAACGAAGGGAGGTGGCTGCCAGGAGGTGCCACAGTCTGCAATGGGCTCTGATCTGCCCTGAGCCCCCAGATGTGTTATTGACCCCCATGGGGGATCCACAGCCCTGACCCTGCTGCCCCCCAACCTCATACTGGGGTGCCAGGGGCTGCCCATGGTACAGGCAGCCTGGGCACAGACACCATGAGTAGTTTGAGAGGTTTTTAATTGTATTTATTTTTATTTCCATGGTGTGAATCGCTGGCATGCTGGTGCTGCCCATCCAACCCCTCCACTCCAGGGCTCAGCCCCAGCTCCCAGCTCAGCACCAGCTGCTCCCACAGCCACCACCTCACAGCCAACAAGCTACTGAGACCCTTGGGACCAGCCCCACGCTGGACACAAGGTCCTGTTGTTTTCTGGTGCAGTTGAGGAGAATGGAGAGGCTGGGACCAGGCAGCTCTGCTACAGCCCAGCTCTGCTACTGGAACTTTCCTTGGTTTTCCCCACAGGACAAACCACGGGTAGTCCAGGATGTGACCTGAACCCTGCCTGCCCTTCTGGAACCCTGAGCTACGAAGTAAACCAAGCATGGTGCAGTCCCACAGCCCAAAGAGCACAGAGGAGGGAGAGAGGTGGCCGGGCTCAAGGGGTAACGGGTGTCACCACCCTCCCCAGGCTGCTGCCTGTACATCCGTGTGCTTTGGGGCGTGGGGACAGTGGAGGGGGGCAGAGGGAGCTCAGCACCACCCCAGGGGCTGAGCCAGGCTGCAGCTGGGACCAGCACAGCTGATGCTACATGAGTTGGGTGGTGGTGCACCCTGAGTGCACGTGGAGGGAAGGAGGAAGGACACTGTGGTGCTGGGATGTTTGCTCTTCACCATCCCGGGGCACAGCAGTGCCAGAAACGTGTGGCTGCAAGAAGCAGGGGGCTGCCCAAGTGATGTCCTCAAGCCACAAAGTCAAGTGATGGCTCCTGCCTGCTGGCAGTGAGCGGAGCTGCTCTGTCCCCAAGGAGGAGGCTCCTGGACCCAGGGGGCTGCATCTGTCCAGTGCACGAGGGGACTGTCCGAGCATGGGCCATGGAGCAGAGCAGAGCTTGGCCTTGGGTTCCAGCAGCTGCTCCCAAAATCCGCTTGGCCCAACGAGCACCTAAGAGGTTCACAGAGGCAGAGAAATTCCCATTTCTCCATGTTCAGTGTATGGAGGGGCCACCAGCTCCTGCGAGGTGCCCCACGAGGTAAGGCTGAGAGGTAAGGACATCCCTGCAGGTACGGTGGGGTGATGGACACCAGGGTTTGGAGGCAGTCGAGGGGTTGTTAAGTTACAGGGAGACACACTCAGGTGTGCAGACACACACAAGCTCTTCTGTAAACTGGACTCCAGAAGGTCCCACAGCTCCTCAGCTGACCCCATGGCCAGTGCTGGATGTGACACCCTCACATGTTCCCACGGTACGTGATGTTGGTGAAGGTGGATGTAGCCTCTTTGTATAAAGGGTTGTTGGCCTGGAAGAAGGAGGAGGAGAAAGAGCATCACCACTTTGTGCTTGGCATCAGCTGGGGAAACTGAGGCACCATTTCAACAGGGAGTGGTGGATCTGTGTCTGTGCTCAAGGCTTCAGCTGTGCAGTTTAATGGCTCCCCACAAAGATTTTGTGGGGGAGAGCAGGAAAAAGCTGCTGTGGAGGAGAGGAAAGGCAGCAGGAGCTCAAGAGCAGAGAGACTCTGAAAGAGCCATCCCATCCCATCCCATCCCATCCCATCCCATCCCATCCCATCCTTTCCTTCTGGGGAGGTGGAGGACAGGCACCGATGCCATCCCAGCCCCTTCCCTCGTGCTCTGGGTGCCTCAGCCCTTCCAGCATCCCGTGGCAGGAGGGACCTTCCTCCTTGCTCACGGGGGATGGAATCACTGGTGTGACTGGTGTGAGTAAGAGGGTCATGCTGGTGATGAGTACTTGAGATACTCTGGAGGTGGGAAAATCATCTGGGACTTCTGCTATTGCCTGGGCACAGCCCCTGAGGCCACAGCAGGTTTGGAGAAGGGGTGTCCAGGCTGGCAGTGTCACCTCGAGTCCTGCTGTGACACTGGGCCATGCTTCAGAGAGGGATGGGACAGGCTGGTCCCTAAGGACCACACCTGGGGACCACAGATAGCAACTGGGCTGTCCTGCTGGGAGCACTGGGATCTGGATCCACTCAGCCCAGAGGCTGTGGGGTTCGGGGGCTCCTGCCTGGCCCACCCGACCCCCTGGCCCTCACCGTGTCCCACTTGGCCCTGGCCTTCTCCTCCTCAAAGCGAGCAAACTCCCGACGGTCGTGGATGGTGATGAGGAGCTTCCAGATGAGCAGGGCAGCCAGGCCGATGAGCAGGATGGCCCCTGTCACCGAGAGCAGGACCACCAGGATGTCTGGACCCTTCGGGCAGTCTGGAGGAGGGAGAAGGGCAGGGTTAGGGGGGCTCAGCACCCCCAGGGCAGTTCAAACCAGCTTTGGAGCTGCCTGGCCATGGGTAGATGGAGCTCCTCTGGTCTCGGGAAGGCTTCATCCTCCCCTGCTAGGGAGCAGGAGCCTCCACCCTTGAGCACAGCAGGGTCTAGACAGGAGTATCCCATCCATGGGGTGCATGTGCCAAGATCCTTGAGCTCCTGTTTATAGATGGGGGTCTGCACTCAAGCCTGGAGCAGGTCAGGTCAGGGGCCTCACAGGTCCTGCCCGTAGTGGGGGAGGACACCAGAGACTAAATCCTCGGGCTGGTGGAAGTTCATCCCTAAACCACCAACCCTGCACTGCCCCTGCTCTCCAGCTGTGCATCAACAGCACACCAGCAAACCAGGGTGGTGCAAACCCCAGCACCCACCCCGCTCCCCCCAGCCCTGCCCAGGGCTGTGCAGCCACCCCAGCCCTCGTCTGCCTCCCCTCTCCAGGCACAGGGGCCAGGGAAGGGTGGGCTGCAGCCCTGCTGATAGCACACAGGGGTAGAGAGCTGGCACAGCCCTGATTTTGAAGGATCTGTGGCCACAAAACCCCTGGCTCAGCTGGAAATCAGACTCTGAGGTTGCTGGAGACCCCAGGGCTGCTCTAAATGGTGGGGGATGCCACATCCCTGGGGTGCAGCCACAGCATTGCTCCTGCCTGGCTAACGGGAGCCAGCTCTTATCTTCTTCTTGAGAAAAATCACACCCATGGAGTCAGAAACGGCACCAGGGCAGTGGGAAGGTTGAGCCACATCCTTGGCCTCAACGTGGGGGTGAAATAACTGAGCAACGTGGTAGGGAAATGTGAGACAGGCAGGAAATCACAGCCCCAGTGGCACCGAGCAGGGAACAAAGCAGCTCTTCAAGCCCTCTCAGCCCCTGACCACGGTGCCCCCGAGCCTGGCGGTGCTGCGAGCTACAAGGGGGACACAAACCCCCCTGTTTAGCACAGAAACTCAACCCAACCCCAGCAGCCGGGTCTTACCTGGCTCCTCGATGACATAGAGGATGGATTTGCCACTGGAGTCCTCGTAGTACTGGAACCTCACCACACAGTCCTTCTCGTCCTTGTAGGTGCAGTTCATGGCGTCCTTGCCCCTGTCACCTGCCAGAGGGAGAGGCTCAGGGACCCCCCTGCCAGGGGGATGCCCACGTGGAGGGGCAGGGGATGGTGCACGCAGCCCCCCCAGGTTTCCACACTTAGGGCAGGGGGGTTGGGTCTCCTCTTACTCAGCTCCTTCACCGTCTCGATCTCGTCGCGGCACATGCGGCTGCAGGACTGCTGCTTCACCAGCGCTCCCCGCTCAAACTTCTTGCACTCCACACAGTCCCTGAGGAGGAGGAGGGAGATACCATCAGCTCCTCCATGCTCTCCCCAAGGGACCATCTCACCCTTCAATCTCAGGCTGTGGAAATCACTTCAACCCCAACCCAACTGGGCAGCAGCTGGTGAGAGCTTCTGCTGCCAGCTCCCTGATGGGATATGACCCATCCAGCTCTCCACTGGCTCCCTCATGGGTTATGACCCATCCCAGCTGTCCACCAGCTCCCTGATGGGGGTGCTCATAAAACAAGTAGCTGTGGTGCTTCAAGACATGGTCTAGGGGTCAGGGAGATGTTGAACAGAGGTTGAACTTGATGATCCTAGAGGTCTTTCCCAACTAAATGATTCTATGACTCATGCCAGCTCTTCACCAGCTCCTTGATGGGATATGACCCATCCAGCTCTCCACTGGCTCCCTCAAGGGTTATGACCCATCCCAGCTCTTTGCTGGCTCTCTGATGGGATATGACCCATCTCAGCTCTCCGTCAGATCCCCGATGGGTTATGACCCATCCCAGCTCTCTGCTGGCTCCCTGATGGGATATGACCCATCCAAGTGCTCCATCAAGTCCCTGATGGTATATGACCCATCCTAGCTCCCCAGTGGGGTATGACCCATCCCAGCTCTCCACCAGCTCTGCAATGGGATATAATCCATGCCAGCTCTTCACCAGCTCCCCGATGGGATACGACCCATCCCAGCTCTCCACCAGCTCCCTGATGTGATATGACCCATACCAGCTCTCTGCTGGATCCCTGATTGGATATGACCCATCCAAGTGCTCCATCAGATCCCCAGTGGTGTACGACCCATCCCAGCTCTCCACCAGATCCCCGATAGGATATGACCCATCCCAGCTCTCTGTCAGATCCCCGATAGGATATGACCCATCCCAGCTCTCCATCAGCTCCCTGATGGGATATGACCCATCCCAGCTCTCTGTCAGACCCCTGATGGTGTACAACCCATCCCAGCTCTCCACCAGATCCCCGATAGGATATGACCCATCCCAGCTCTCTGTCAGACCCTCGATGTTGTACAACCCATCCCAGCTCTCCACCAGATCCCCGATAGGATATGACCCATCCCAGATCTCTCCCAGCTCCCCGATGGGATACAGCCCCTCCCAGCCCTCCGCAGGCTCCCCGATGGGGCACGAGCTGTCCCAGCTCTGCCCTCCCTCACTTTTTGATGGTGCAGGCGTCGGGGCAGGTGGGGCACTTCTCGCAGGTGTCGCCGTAGGAGCCGGGCTGGGTGCAGTCGCACTTGCCGCAGAGGCAGGAGCCGTGGCCGCTGCAGACCAGCCCGTTGCTGGACATGCAGGTGTCGGTGCGGGTGGTGCAGTTGCAGTAGTCACCAGTCCAGTCCGAGTCGCACAGACAGTCCCCACAGCTGCACTTCCCGTGGCCTGGGGACAACCCAGAGGGTGTCAGGACCTTCGAGTGTCCCCAGAGATCCCGTGAGCCATCACAGAATGTCAGGGGTTGGGAGGGACCTCCAAAGATCATCCAGTCCAACCCCCCCACCAGAGCAGGATCACCCAGAGCAGGTCCCACAGGAACACGGCCAGGGGGGGTTTGAATGTCTCCAGAGAAGGAGACTCCACAACCTCCCTGGGCAGCCTGGGCCAGGCTCTGGCACCCTCACCCGGAAGAAGTTTCTTCTCCTATTGATGTGGAAGCTCCTCTGTTCCAGCTTGTCCCCATTGCCCCTTGTCCTATCACTGGCTGTCCCTGAGCAGAGCCTGGCTCCATCCTCCTGACACTCTCCCTTTACCTATTTATCACCATTACTGAGGTCGCCCCTCAGTCTCCTCTTCTCCAAGCTCAAGAGCCCCAGCTCCCTCAGCCTTTCCTCACCAGGGAGATGTTCCACTCCAGCCCCTTTGTGGCTCTGCACTGGACTCTCTCAAGCAGCTCCCATCAAACCCCAACCATCCCCATGTCCCCAACACTCCTCTTATTCCACCCAAACAAGAAAAAACTGCCACATCTCAGGCTGAGCTGCCCCAGCTCTGGCAGGTTGGCAGCTGGAGATGCTCAGCCAGATCCATCTCTGAGCCAGCCAAGCTTTGCATTTCAGATTGAGTCAAGACATCTGGTCAAACCCCCCCAATCCCACTGGTTTCCCAGCCCCACACCAGGCACAGGAAGGTGACTGCTGGGAAAAGCCCAACCAGCTCTGCAGGCTCGCCAAGACTGGCTCAGACAGACAGACAGACAGACGTGCTCTAATCCTGCCAAAGCCTGGAGCTATTTGGCTTGTGGTTTGATTTGGGCTGAGAGATGAGTGGTGGAAGCACCAGCACGTGTCAAACCCTCCCAAGCCCCGAGCAGAACCAGGAACGCTGGGGAAGCTGCTCCTGGGCAGGAGCCCAGCCGGGCACCGACCCCACCACGGCCTTGGGGGCACCGTGAGAAACCAGAGTGTAACCCTGTTAATGGGGAACTGGGGCCTGAGTCACAGGAAAATGGTGCCACGCAGGGTGACGGGGCATGGAAAGCATCGGGGAGGCTGGGGAGAAGTGATTCGATGGGGAGGCATCGATGCCAACAGGGTCAGACAGTGCTGGTTAATCAACAGCTCGCCCAAGGTGGGGGCAGCTCTTCATCATCGCCCTTCATCCCCCGGGGCTGGCAGCCCTTGCACAAGCAGGAGGTGTCCCGAGGGCAGCAGCTGCTCAGGGAGGTGGAAAATCCCAGGTTTCCTCCTTGTTATCAGCAGGTTAAGATAAAGGATCAGCCCCAGCAGCGCAGGGGCTGAGCCATGAAGTTGGGCTGAGGGGCAGGGGGGGTCCCAAAAAACTCCATTTGGGGATGTTGAGGAGCAGGACCCAAGTGTCATCTGGCCAGCAGGTTTCATCTCACCCAGGCTGGGCTCCAGCAGAGTGGGATCAGCTTTGGCTGCTATTTTTCTGGGAATTTTTGGGCTTGCAGAGGGAAAATTGAGGCTTTTTTGGCACTGTGTTAGCAGCCACCTTGCCTGGGCTTGTGGAGGGAGCTGGGAATGGGAAAGGGGGTGGCCACACCTCTCTTGTTCCCCCCTTGAATCACTTTTGGGGTGCTCTGCTCCTGCAGGGGATGTGCCACAGCTTCATGCCCCAGTCCCAGGCACTGACACCCCTCTTGCATCTCCTGAAAAGCCACGAGATGGGGCAAAGTGCTGGGGTTTGCCCAGACCCCCAAAGTTTACTGGGTGGAATAAACCCTAGATGGAGGTTCCTGGCAGGAAAGAGGCCCTGGTGCATCAGGACACGTGGAACTGCTGTTGGGGTGGGTGTTCTGCAGAGAGGGGTTCCTTCCCCAGCCCCTGGCATGGGGCAGTACCCAAGGACCTGGTCCTCTCTTCCCACTACTGAGGGAAGCAGCACCCAGGGATGGAGTGGGAGAGTCTGGTAGCTCATGGAAGAGATGAACATTCATGAGGACTGATGTCTTAAGAGCAGTGAGGGGGAGGATTTGCTTCCCCACCTCTTTTGCCAACAGGGAGTCTTTAAGAACTGGGTATTAGAAAAAAGTTCTTTAACATGAGGGTGATAGATGAGTGGAATGGGCTGCCCAGAGAGGGGGTGGAGGCCCCATCCCTGGAGTCCTTCAAGGTCAGGCTTGGTGGGGCTCTGAGCAGCCTGCCCTAGGTAGAGATGTCCCTGCTGGTGTAGGGAGGTTGGACCAGATGAGCTCTGGAGGTCCCTTCCAGCCTCAAACATCCTATGATTCTATGACTTGAGAAAGAAAACCTGTTGCTGGGTTGGGACTGGTCCATAGATCAACTCCACCTTGCCCCCCCCAGCACTCACCTGAGCACATCTGTCCCTTGAAGCGCACGCAGGAGAAGTCGTCGCACTCGCAGTACTTGCCCGTGACCTTCCCGAAGTCGCTGGGGTGACACACGCACTGTCCACACACACACTCCCCTCGCTGGCTGCAGAGGGGCTGCCCTGGCTGGGGGCTGCAGTTGTCCTGCTGCCAGGGGCTGAACTCCTGCTCCGAGCACTCGCAGTGGGAGCCCAGGCGGCCGGGGTGGCAGCGGCAGACCCCGCACTCCAAGGTGCCATTGCCCTGGCTGCACCTCCAGCTGTTGGGCTCGGCCTGGCTCTCGCAGGAGCAGTTGCACTTGAAGTTCACCACCACGGTCAGGCTGTCCTTGAAGCCCACGGGTTTGATGGTGAAGGATTTCTGCGGCTCCTCAGGGCAGCCCCGCACTTTGGCCTCGATGCTGAAGCTCACCTGGGAGGGAGAGGAAGGTGTGTGAGGGTCAGGAGTGTCAGCGTGGGGTAGGGGACCTGCTCCAGTCCACGCCCAAGCTTGAGTCATAGAATCATAAAATTAATCAGAGAATCAGAGAATCATTATGGTTGGAAAGGATCTCTAGGATCATCAAGTCCAACCTTCATCCCAACATCTCCCTGACCACTAGACCACAGCCTCAAGTGCTACATCTACTTGTTGAACCCCTCCAGGGATGGTGACTCCAGCACCTCCCTGGGCAGCCTGGGCCAGTCCCTGACCCCTCTTCCAATGAAGAACTTCTTCCGAATGTCCAATCTAAACCTCCCCTGGTGCAATTTGAGGCCATCACCTCTTGTCCTGTCATTAGTGATTTGGGAGAAGAGCCCAACCCCAGCCTCACCACAACCTCCTTTAAGGCAGTTGTAGAGAGCACTGAGGTCTCCTCTCAGCCTCCTCTTCTCCAGAATAAACAACCCCAGCTCTCTCCGCTGCTCTTCATAAGCCATGTTCTCCAGACCTCTCACCAGCCACAAGTTGTTCAGCCAGGAGAAAAGGAGGCTCAGGGGAGACCTTCTCACTCTCCACATCTCCCTGAAAGGAGTTTGGAGCCATGTGGTTGCTGGTCAGTTCTCACAAGTGACAGGTAATAGAACAAGAGGAAATGGCCTCAAGTTGGCCCAGGGGAGGTTGAGGTTGGAGCTGAGGAACAATTTGTTGGTGTTTGGGGCTGTGAAGGGCTGTGCCAGGCTGGGCAGGGCAGTGGTGGAGTCCCCATCCCTGGAGGGGCTTCCAAGGTGTGGAGATGTGGTGCTGAGGGCCAGGGGTTAGTGGTGCCCTGGCAATGCTGGGGGAAGGGTTGGACTCCACGATCTCAAAGGTCTAGGATTCTATGAAATGGGACCCACCAGGCTTTTCAAAGCTGTCCCAGCAAGGTCTGGGTCAGGGCACCTGCCTGCCCCAGTGACCAGGCTACATCCCATGCACTGTATCCAGCAGCCCGGGCTGAGCTAGAGGTCCACAGAGTTTGCATCCAGCAGATGCAAAAGAGCATCTTCCTCCTTGCACCCACCCAGCTGGACCCCTCTCTCCTCTACAGGCTCCATGTCACCCAGGAGGTGGTGGGACAAGCCGATGGTGCTGGTGGAGAGCATCAGATGAGCTGGCAGCACCGCTACAAACAGGGGGAGAAAAAACAAACCCATGAAGAGGATCCTCACCGTGTCCCCGATCTTCAGCCCCACGCAGGACTTGAGCCCGGGGATGACCTCGTCGTTGAGGCAGGTGGCATTGAAGGACAGGGAGAGCTCCTCGGGGAGGTCACGCACCTCCAGCTCCACCTTGGAGCGGATTTTCTAGGGGAGGAGAGAAGAATCATAGAATGTTTGAGGCTGGAAGGGACCTCCAGAGCTCATCTGGTCCAACCTCCCTACACCAGCAGGGACATCTCTACCTAGGGCAGGCTGCTCAGAGCCCCAGCAAGCCTGACCTTGAAAGAATGATGGAGAAGACAGCCCAGGCTGGGCAGGGCTCAGGCCTGGGGAGAGGTCCCCCTGAGCACCACAGTGATGGTCCCACATGCACAGGAAAGGAGCCAAGTGCCCCGAGTCTCTCAGGATGTGGCTACATCATTTCCTGCTGGGAAAGGTCTTTGAGGGTGGGAAGGAGCCAGTGGTGAGCACAATGATCTCCGTTCCCCAGGGTCCCCACATGTGTGGGTGGAGGCAGATGCTTGCAACTGGTCTAGAGAGGATGCTCAGGGCTTGGAGAGCTGCCAGAGGTTTGTGGGTTGCTCATGGTGTGAAGCAGTGGTTATTTTTGGAGAGAGGGAGTTGTCGTGGGGCCATCACGCTGTGCACTCACCCCGTAGGAGTCCACGATGAGCTGCAGGACGTTGCTGGAGTCTTCCGACAAGGTGCCCACGGTTGTGCCTGGGATCAGCTCGCTGTAGTTCTGGAGAAATATCATTAAACATGGTCTGCTCATGATGGGTGAATGTGCCATGGCTGGGCCAAACCCTGTCCTGGTACATGGGAGCTTCCCAAGGAGCTTTGATAGGACAGGAGACCACCAAGCTATGTCCAACCCATGGCCAGCTGCTCCTTGGGACCCACCAGTCCCATGAGAAGACAGCTTTGCACAGCAGCTCTTACCTGGTAGAGGCCAGCAACAGCATTTGTCACAGCAAAGATCAAGTTGATGTTCTTCTCTGAGAGCTTCTCAGTCATCAGGCCCAAAGAGGGATAGTCCTGGGGAAGAACAGAGGCTATATCCTATGAGGACAAACTGGGAGGGTTGGGGTTGTTCAGGCTGGAGAAGAGAAGGCTCCCAGGGGACCTTCTGGTGGCCTCCCAGGATCTGAAGGGGGCTCCAGGAAAGCTGGGGAGGGACTTTTGAGGCTGTCGGGTAGTGGTAGGACTGGGGGGAATGGGTCAAAAGTAGAGGTGGGGAGATTGAGATGAGATGTTAGGAAGAAGGTGTTGCCCAGGAGGGTGGGGAGACACTGGCCCAGGTTGGCCAGAGAGGTGCTGGAAGCGCCATCCCTGGACATTTGGAAGGCCAGGCTGGCTGGGGCTGTGAGCAACTGCTGGAGTGGGAGGTGCCCCTGCCCATGGCAGGGGGGTTGGAACTGGATGATCTTTAAGGGCCCTTCCAACCCTGACAATCCTATGATTCTATATCCTAGGAACACATACCCCCAACCACCCCCAACCCCGTCATGCTCTCCAACCACCTTCCCCATCCCTTGAGGACACTCAGTGGGATCTCTGAGCTCCCCAACCCCACACGTAGGTCCAGGTTTACCAGTGTGGTGGAAGCAGAGTAGATGTTGTTGCTGTCCATGTGGCAGCGGGCGTCGTTGGGCTGCACGATGCCGGCCAAGCGCCCGTCCAGCGCCAGGTGGGTCTTGGCGTCCGTGGTGAAGACCAGGAGGTGGGAAGCATCGTTCCTCCAGCCGATCTTCTTCTGTGGGGAAAGGCAGCTCCCAGTTGTGTGTCAGCACCTGCCAAGGGCAGCCCGATGTGCCAGCACCTCCTACTCCTATTGCTGCCACCCCAGGTCATGGCTTGGCCATAGGGACCTGCCACTGCAGAGGAACCAAGGCCAATCGCTCTCCCAGGTGGGGTGTGGGCTGTGGAGCCTGGCAGGGGCTGCTTGTACATGTGAAATTGGAATACTGGAGTCTTCCCAGAGGTGAAGTCCCCTCAGACAGGAGCAGGGAGGGCTGCTCTTCACCTCCCATGAGATTCCCTTCAGAACATGTTTCAGAGTTGCTTTAGTCCACCCCTAAATTGAGCTGTTTTACTGTCTATGGTATCATAGGCAGCTTGAGGAGCTAATGGAGGAGATGTTATAAAAAGAGTGGACATAAGGCACAGAAGAGGGGATATATTCACCCAGGAGTGGTGGCCAGGGACCCAGGCCAGGTCAGGCTTGCTGGGGCTCTGAGCAGCCTGCCCTAGGTAGAGATGTCCCTGCTTGTGTAGGGAGGTTGGACCAGATGACCTCTAGAGGTCCCTTCCAGCCTCAAACATTCTATTATTCTATGAAAGACAGGTTTTAATTTGCTAGATTGTCAATCAAGGTGGCCAATGACTCCCATTTCCAGCAAAATCAAGGAGATCCCTTCTGGGCTGGTTACTGCAGGGCTGACATGGGATCAACACCAGTTGGTTGCAGAGTCTCCTTTGGAGACTTTCAAAATCTGCCTGGATGTGATCCCAGGCGCCCTGCTCTGGGTGACCTGCTGGCCTGGGGGGTTGGATGAGATGATCTCTAGAGGTCCCTTCCAACCACCACCATGCTGGGATTCTGTGATCAGTTCCCAAGCACCTGCTCTGCTCCTCTCTCCTCCCAGGACTACGTAAGGTTCCTGCCCTTCCCTTGCCTTGGCTGTTGCTCTAGAAACGTCCTACTTGAATGTTCACCCTCTCCAGACCTGAGCCCTGCAGCAGCTCCAAGGGCTTATGGTCCTGTTCTGGTGGGTTTGGGTGGTCTCTGCTAGCCCACTAGACCTATCCTGATGACCCTTCCCCAGCCCCAGCCGGGTCTTCTTGCCCCTTACATCACACACGGTGGCCTGGATGATGGCATCGAAGCCCCCCTCAGGTGCATCACGGTTCCTGGAGACACTTTGCTTCTGCACCTCCTCATTGAAGCGAGTCACCTCGTCCGTGAGGGACAGGACATGTTTGTAGCCAAACATGGGCAGGCAGATCTCCCCGTTCCTGTGGATGGACACCAGACAGGGCATGAGGCTCATGGGGCTCTTCCAACTCCCTTCCCCACCCTGCAGCCATCCCACCTCCCATGGCCCTGTCCAGGATGGGTTGGAGGAACCCAACCTGAGGACACAGCTGTAGGCTTCTGAAGAACATTTAAAAAAAAGTAAATCAACCACATGGTTGGACTAGATGACCTTTAAAGGTCCCTTCCCACCCAAACCATTCTATGATCCTACGTTCTAGAGATGCTGGGCTCAGGTCAGCTCCCAGCCTCTGTCCTGCTGGGATTTTTAGAGTCACTTTCTCTGAGCCTCAACATCTCTCCTAAAAAAATGGTGTAAAATTTTTTTGTACCCTTAAGAGCTTTTTGGTCACACTGGTGCTCCTCATTTGGACCTGCTCCTCCTCCCTGTGCCAGCAGAACATGCAAGGTTCAAACCCTGCCCAAGATCAGGCACTCAACTCCCTGCTGAAACCCATTGGGGGGGATTTCCAGCCACGTTCCAGTGATGTCCCATTAACTTCTAGCCCTTGTAGGACTCCCTCAGCCCAGGACTTACTCATAACAAGGGTTCGTGATGGCTTCTGGAGGAGAGATGTACATGTATGGGGAGATGGGCTTGTCCACAAAGGCCCCAAACCCGATGCGCAGGTTGCTGGTGACCTTGCGCATCCTGTTGGCCAGGTTGGTGCCCAGGGTGTGGATGTTACGCAGATCGTCCTTCATGGAGTAGGACAAGTCCATCAGGTAGTAGATGTCCACGGGGTAGTCCTCCACTTGGCGCACTTGGACGCTAAAGGTCTGGGAGTCATCTGTAAGGTGACAGGGCAGCAGAGTGAGAGACCCTCTCCTGGGAGGGGCAAAGGGAACTCACCACAGGACTAGGGAGAAGGTCAGCAGGAACCTAAGGAGATCATGGAATCATAGAATGTTTGAGGCTGGAAGGGACCTCCAGAGCTCATCTGGTCTAACCTCCCTACACCAGCAGGGACATCTCTACCTAGGGCAGGCTGCTCAGAGCCCCATCAAGCCTGACCTTGAAGGACTCCAGGGATGGGGCCTCCACCCCCTCTCTGGGCAGCCCATCCCACTGATCTATCATCCTTAGATGGTTTAAAGCTTCTGGGAGGAGAACATGACAGGTAAACAGACACAAAGAGACAAAGCCCTTAGGGCAGGGACAGGAGATACCCTCTGCACCCTTTGGAGATGGCAAATGTGTCTTATGGATCCTGTTCTCCAAACCTTCCATGAGCAAATCCTCCTGCTCAGAGCTGACCCCCCCCCAAGCTGTCCTGTGTGACCAGCACATGCTGGATGGGGTGAAACACCCAGCATGTGGGCAGCGGGTCTTACAGGGACTGCCAGGGGGCTTCATGGCTGCTTTGGACTTCTCTGAGCTCCCAAGGACTCAGAGTATCTCCCAGGGCTTCCTCCATCCCTCTCCTCTTGGCTCCTCCCAGCCCCTTCTAGGAAATTTTGGGTGAAACATTTTCCATTGAAACAAAACCCTGCTTAGAACAAAACTTCTGGGGAACAGGCCAGTTTTGATGACTTTTGCACTTAAAAAACCCAACCCATGCTGGAACTGCTTTGGGTTGACCTTTTCTTTCTGCCTTTTCAAAGAGACAAAGGTTCTTTCTTTCTGCTCTTTGAAATACAAGCTGGGGCACAGCTGCAGCCTTCTCACAACACCTCCAAAGCTGAGGGGGAAAAAAAGCTCTAATTGAGCTTAACTTGTTATTGTTTACATATTTCCTTCTAAATTTACTTGTCACATTCTGACTTTCAGGCTGGAGAAAGTTTCAAAGTCTACAAGAGCCCAGAGAGCTCCATCCCCCCCTCCAGCTGCATCTCTGGAGTCAGGGGTCCCAACTTTGTGCTCAGAGAGCATCTGTTTCTCCTCGTTGAGATAAACCCTTGAGGACTCCCAAAATTGTTCCTGCTGAGACTTGAATCATAGAATTGTCAGGGTTGGGAGGGACCTTAAAGCTCATCCAGTTCCAACCCCCCTGCCATGGGCAGGGACACCTCCCACCTCATCCGTGGCTCACAGCCCCAGCCAGCCTGGCCTTCCAAATGTCCAGGGATGGGGCTTCCAGCACCTCTCTGCCCAACCTGGGCCAGTGTCTCCCCACCCTCCTGGGCAACAACTTCTTCCTAACATCTCATCTCAGTCTCCCCACCTCTAGTTTTGACCCATTCCCCCCAGTCCTACCACTACCCGACAGCCTCAAAAGTCCCTCCCCAGCTTTCTTGGAGCCCCCTTCAGATCCTGGAAGGCCACCAGAAGGTCCCCTGGGAGCCTTCTCTTCTCCAGCCTGAACAACCCCAACTCTCTCAGTGTGTCCTCACAGCAGAGCTGCTCCAGCCTCTGACCATCCTCGTGGCCCTTCTCTGGACACGTTCCAGCACCTCCAGATCTTTCTTGTGCTGGGGGCTCCAGAACTGGACACAGAGCTCCAGGTGGGGTCTCAGGAGGGTGGAGTAGAGGGGGAGAATCCCCTCTCTCACCCTGCTGGCCACACTCCAGGACTTTCATGAGCACAAAGAGCCAGAATTGTTCCTGCTGAGGCATGAAGAGTCCCCCATGAGTGGATGGCCAGGGGTGGGACAGAGCACGGTGATGGCACCGCTCGCTCCATGTCCCTCAAACCTGTTTTGTGACCTTGGGCTAGTGACACTTGTTAGTTTTGCCTCCTGCCTGCCATCGCTTGACATTCCTGGATGCTGGCAAGAGACCATCACAGTTAATTGGCTCCAGCCTGCCTGGCTGAGGCGAGCCTGGGAAATTCCAGGGCTCTGTTGGCAGCTCAGCTCTGCCAGCTGCTCCATGGGTCGTCACACACGAGCTGACTTCCACCAGAGCACAGCAGATCTGAAGGGCTTTATGAAATAAGCCCGTGTGTTGTTGAAAGTCACATCCCAACCCCCTCCTTGGGATACACAGGGTTGAGCTGAGAGACTGAGCAGCAGAAATCAGGCTGCAGACAGCCCAGCTGCCCATCAGGGAGGGTTCAGTGCAGCCCCCACCCTGGCCTTGCTCCTGATGGACACCACACAGCCTTGGCCAGCAGGGCAGAGCGATGCCTCACTCATCACCCTGGGGTTGTTCCCACCACATCTCCCCTTCCCGCAGCTCCTGGGGGGCTCTTACCTGGCCGCAGGTTCAGCTCTATTTTCTGGGGGCTCATCTGGGTGGTGGTGGAGCCCCCTGAGCCCTTGTCGCTGAGGGGTCTGTCCTCCAGGATGGTCACACTGCTGGTGGGGAACTCGAGGTGTTTCCACCCGCAGCCGCTGCGCAGGAGGTTGGAGAGAAAGTCACAGCGAGGGGTCGATTGTACCCAGACCTGCAGGAGAGGGACAGGGTCAGGAGGAGAAGAGAAAGCCCCTTTTCCCTGGAGACCTCCTGCTTTATCACACCTAATGCAAGACTGGGACAAGAGGCTTTTTGGGGCACATGGTCTGTGCTGAGGGAGGTGGCAGACACAGGAGACCCAGGATCAACAAGTCTTGCTGGGGCTCAGAGCAGGGTTTGATCTGCAGGGGAGGTCAGTGAACCCTGCCAAGAAGGAGCAGTGGAGAATGTGTCCCTAAAGCCTCAGGTTTAGGGGGAATGGGTCCAAACTAGAGGTGGGGAGATTGAGATGAGAGGTTAGGAAGAAGTTGTTGCCCAGGAGGGTGGGGAGACACTGGCCCAGGTTGCCCAGAGAGGTGCTGGAAGCCCCATCCCTGGACATTTGGAAGGCCAGGCTGGCTGGGGCTGTGAGCAACTGATGTGGTGGGAGGTGTCCCTGCCCATGGCAGGGGGTTGGAACTGGATGAGCTTTGAGGTCCCTTCCAACCCTGACAATTCTATGATTCTAGGTTTGGTTTGTGGCAAGGCTAAAAGCAAAGCCCATCTATGTGGGATGGCTGGAAGAGGGTGAGATGTGAACATGGCAGGCTGGGGGTGAGGGGAGATCTGGGACCTTTTTTATTATTTTCTAACTTTTTTATGAAAGAGGTGCCACCTTTTCCCCCATTTTCTGGCCACGTGCCCTTAGAAGCCTCTCTGTGAGCAAGGAGCAGCCCTGCTGGGGTGAGCCCATCACATGAGGTGGCGCTGGGTTCCTGGCTGAGAATGGTCCAGGCTTATCTCCACCTCTCCAGCTTCCTCCAGATGGAGCCGGACAGGGAAGGGAGAACCAAAAAAGGAGTGGAAGAGCCAAAAGGCAGCGGGCTGCGGGAGGAGCCGTCAGGCGCCCATCAAGGGCAGGAAGCACAGAGTGTGGAGTCATGGTGGGACTTCATCCCTCTTCTTCCTTTCCTAGAAAACTCCTGCTCCCTCACCCTTATCTCAGCACGGTCACAAGGGCTCCTGTCACTTCAGTTTCTCATGCAGACAAATATGGGAGGAATTTCTCTCCCAGGATCTGCTACCACAAGTTCCCGGCCAGGCAGCAGCCACCCTCCTCTCCAGGGGAATTCTCCATCTCCCTCCCACTGCCCAAATCTCTCCATATTCACCATCCTACAGCAGATGACCTGCACCACCCTTCCCTGCAGCAAACAGGGGTGGCACATCGCCCAGTGGGGCTGGTTCAGCTCCCTCCCTGCTCCTGGGAAGCTGGATCCCAGCCTGCCAGTGCTGGAGAGGTTCCCCATCCAGCCCCTTGGCTCCCTCAAGCTCAGCCTGGCTGAACCCAGCAATGAGTTTGTGTGTGTTTTAAACAAGTGGAGAAATGCAAACAGTGTCAGGAGGCCCTGGTTGGCTCCCAGCCCTCTGGATGCAGTGGCCAAGTGATAGCCAGAAAATACATCAGCAGGCGTGGTCCTCTCTGGTGGCCTCCTGCTCCCACCCTCCCTGATGCTGTCAGTGAAGAGGACAAATCATCCTTCTTAAATTAGCTCCCACCCACCTTGTAGACTTGGCCCTGCTCTGGGAAGGGCTGCCTGGGGTCCTCCAGACCCCATCAATCATCACACACATTCCTGTCCCAGGCAGGGAAATCACTGGAGAGATACGTGGGTGAAGAGCAGGCTGGGCAGAGAGGTTTGAACCGTGGTGCTGGGGGATACCTGGAGATCCTGGGGAGCTCCCAGGACCTCAGAGGCAACTTATGGGATTAGCGGCATCTTTCCTCCTGTGAGGTTTCCCCAGAGAAGCTGTTTCACCCCGACCTGCATCCTTCCCCTTTCCCTGCAGCCCCAGACGTCATGGTTGACTCAGGGTTGCAAGAACCTCCCAAGTCACAGAACTGCTGCAAAAGGCAAAGGAAAAAGTTACTCTGCTATCAATGGGATGTTTGGCAACGAGGCCCCCCCAGCCCTGAGTCATTCCCCCTCCCCCCAAGTCTCCACAGACTTGCAGACATCAACTTGGACACAGCCCCAGGTAGGAGTGACCCAGAGCACTTCACAGCCCAGGGACCTCATCCATTGACATCATCAGCCCAGCACTGGCAGCATCAGCTCTGCTCCACTGCAGACATGCTGGGGGCAGGGGGATGGGGAGGGGTGTTCCCACCCCTCTATCACAAGCCATCCCACAGCCCTCAGCTGAGATGTTCCCCAGCTCCACCTCCTCTTCAGACCCCTCTGTCCTGCTCCAGGGAAGGAGATTCCAGCTCAGCATCTGCTCCAGCTCCCTCCAGGCTGGGAAATGTGATGATTTTATCCCCTGATCACTGTACGTGAGGGCAGGGCAGTGGCAGAGGCAGCTCCATCCCCCAGCTCCCTCGCTGCTGGACTGGGAAGCTGTGGGAAGTCCCACATCCCCACAGCATCTCTGTTCTCATGTTTTCATCTCAAAAGCAACCACGGGCAGCAGCAGCTCCTCTGCAGGAGAGCTCCTGGGGGGACCCAAAGCACAGATGCCTCCGCAGATGAGGCTCAAACCTTCCAGCACCTTCTCTAAACCAAACCCTGCTCCAGCTTTTCCTCCACTTTTCCTCCAAGGTGACATTTTGGGGGGGTGAGACCCTGGAAGAGCTGTCACGATAACCTCCAAAGTGATTTTAGAGCCAAGTCTCTGCGTTAAGGCCTGGCTGACTTGTTCCCAAAAGGAAAAGGGAATGGATGGGCACAGCTATTTGTTGGGAAGAGTTGCCAGGGTTTCAGGAAAACAAATAAAACTCAATTCTCCTCTGCATCAGTCCTTGGTGGGGTCTGCAATGAGATCCTTTCCTGTCACTGATAACCCCTGGCTGGCTCCTTGGGAAGGAGCACAAATAAAGGCACTACCCCTTTAAAAAATAGGGGGGGGGTGTCAGTGTTAGAGACCTCCCTCACCCCAGAGAAATTAAACAAACCCACAGCAAAACCCCCTCGTTTGCTAAATTAAGCCAATGTGGTGCAGATGCTGGAGCAGAGCTGCTGAGCAGGGGCTGGCTGCTGGCACTGGGACACGTCCAGCCATGAGCAGCCCTGGAAATATTGCCTTTTTTGGAAGCCTTTGCTGATCTGGAGGAAAAAAATAAACCACCCGTCACAGCCCCCACTGCAGCGTCAAGACATCAGCCCAGCCCAGCAGCAGTGGCTGGGAAGGAGCAAGCTCAGCCCAGCTTATTCCCCCTCCTCCAGAGAGGTCCTTATCACTGCAAACTTCAGCCACTCCTTGCAGGAGATAAGATGTGGCACAAGCATCTTTATTCACATCGAAATCCCCGTGGTATCTGATGGGCACAGCCAGTGGAGGCATCTCCTCCAGATCCACCCCAAAGCATCAAGCCATGATCCCAAAGCATTTTCCAGCTTGGATTTGTGCTGCTTGACCCCCTGCTCTGGGCACAGGAGCCCCATCAATGATTGTGGTGAGCCTATAACACTTTGAGTAGCAAAATGAGGGTGATTCATGGAGATGCCACATCCCTGATCCTCCAAGTTATCAGCCCCAAGGGCAACTGCAGGGTCCCCACAGCCTGAGGGAACTGGGGTTGTTTAGCCTGGAGAAGAGGAGGCTGAGAGGAGACCTCAGTGCTCTCCACAGCTACCTCAAAGGAGTTCTCTCCCCAGGTCTTTCCCCAGTCCCAGTGGGCACCAGGGGCACAGCCACAGCTGGAGGAACTGGGATTTGATGGATGGAGAAGCAGAAAGCAAGAAAAACCTTTCCCATGGGAACTACTCCTGCCGGGAAGCCCTGAAGGAGGTTTCATCACCTCTCCCCATCCCAGCCCCATTTCCCTCATCCCTGCCCTGGGGCTGTGAGGAAACTCCTTCCTCTTGTCTCCCCCCAGGGCAGCATTTTTTGAGGACCTCGTGGCAGATCTTCCAGGTTCTCACCCACCCAAATAGGGTGATGTTAGAGCCACAGCTCAGCTCTCACATCCTCTTCAGCTCCGTAACCAAAACCAGACACCTCATCTGCCCTCCCCCCTCTTTCCAAAGGGAAAAAAAAAGGCTTTTAACCCAAACTCTACCTTCTAATCAGTATTTTTTTGCTTCCTCCCACCAAGCCTCTTTCCCTTTCCAGCCCTTCCAGCAATTAAACTCCTTTAGCCAGACCTTTACAATGGGGATTTCAAGATACAAGCCAAAAGGAAACAAAATTTTCCAACGTCAATTTTTTTGAGAAACAAAGTGAACTCCCAGTGGGAACCCCAGAATTTCCCAGCCAGCTCCTTCTAACGCACCCACATAAGGGGCAGATCCTCAGAGCAAGGCAAGAATGGGCAGCCTGAGCCCCATGATGTGTCNCCCTGAATCACCCTCATTTTTCTACTCAAAGTGTTATACACAAAGAGCCCTGCTCACCACAATCATTGATGGGGCTCCTGTGCCCAGAGCAGGGGGTCAAGCAGCACAAATAAATCCAAGCCCTGCTCTGGAGAAGATCCCAGCACCCACCATCTACCAGCACGTCCCACTCTGATTGACTCTGAAGTGCCACATCTACTCATTTGTTGATCCCCTCCAGGGATGGTGACTCCACCACCTCCCTGGGCAGCCTGGGCCAGTACTATGAGGTGACCTCAAGCTGTGGTCAGAGCCAGAAGCCACCGAGGAATGTGTTTAGACATGGTGGGAACAGAGAGACCGAGCTTGTGGTTGTAACCCAGGGAGCAGCACCCACCCCAAAGGCTCGTCCCTTCCACACATCCCTTGCCCTGCTCGGGGTCATGCCCCAGCCCTGCTCACCCTCCCCTCTCTTACCTCATCCGAGCACCATGCACAGAGGGGGCTCACGGCCAGGCACTGCTTGCAGGAGCTCACCCCACGGGTTGTGCAGATGTTACCCCCTGAAACAGCAAAAACAAGAGAGGTCACAACCTGCAGAGCCCCAAAGCCACCTGTGTGCTGGAGTCTCAGGGCCCAGGAGCAGACACAGCCCCCATCCCACCAGGGTCCTGCTCTAACCCCTTTCCCAGCCCCAAACACCAGCTGCTCCTTCCCTGCCCCTTTTATAACCACCTCCCAGCTGGGCTCCATCCTGCCCACAACTGACCACCAAGTCCCACCTGCCAGCTCCTTAAAGGTCCCCTCCACCCGTGCAATGTCACATATGTTGGAGGGAAACCCCCATGGCTGATGGGGGGGACATCTCCCCTTGTGCCTCCCTGCAGAGATTTTGGGGAAGGGGTGAATTCCCTGAGGTGCACTGTGGTACCCACAGCCCTGGGGGGCTGCTGCTGCCTCCTCCCATCACCCCCAGTCTAGGGTGGTTGGTGCCTTCTTGTGCAGATGCTAAACTCAGTGGCTGGTCTTGGTTTGGCTTCAAATTTGGGGAAAGGAGGGGAGGGAAAGAGCATGAGTCCAGAAATGTGCTGGTTTGTGCCAATGCCCCGGGCAAAGGTTGGGTGGAAGTGGCAGTGGGGACTTTGGGAGATGAACGTTGGCACCCATCGTGGAGGTCAGAGGCCAGCGGGTCCGTGGTGGGTATTAAAGGTCCCCAAATACCCACAGGTGCCTCAGGGCAGCCCCAGTGCCCACCAGGGCAAGAGGAGCTCCTGCAGCAGGGCAGGACCCTGCGGCTCTGCGGCTCTGCTGCCAACGGCAGGGACCAGCTGGGGTGACAGCTGTGGTGGCATCACCCCAGCTCTGCCTCCCTCCTGGGCCACCTCATCTCAGCAGCTTTACAATTCCCCGGGCAGAGCCCTGTGGCTGCAGCCTGGAGAACCTGAGCAGCGGGTGCCGGGGTCTCCGGGGTCTCCGGGGTCTCCTCTTTGCCCCGTGTTCCCTGCCCAGGGCCCCCCCCAGTAGCCACAGGCAGAAACCCCATCATTTTCCGCAGCCACGGGAAATGCAACACGGAGTGAAAGAGGAAACGGTGACAATGGTGTCGTCAGGGCTGGGGACAGAACCACAGTGTGCTCCTGCCCGCTGGCACCCAGCCTGGAGGGGGGGGGTGTCTGTACATGTGTGAGTGTGTGCACATAGAGTCAGAGAATGTTTGAGGCTGGAAGGGACCTCCAGAGCTCATCTGCTCCAACCTCCCTACCCCAGCAGGGACATCTCTACCTAGGGCAGGCTGCTCAGAGCCCCAGCAAGCCTGACCTTGAAGGACTCCAGGGATGGGGCCTCCACCCCCTCTCTGGGCAGCCCTTTCCACTCATCTATCACCCTCATGTTAAAGAACTTTTTTCTAATATCCAGCCTAAATCTCTCCTTTCCCAGCTTAAAACTGTGTGTGTGCGTGTGTGTGTCTGCGTGTGTGCAGCATGTCCTGGATGTGGTGCCACACACCGTGGCTGTCCCCAAGCCCAATGGCTGCTTGGGGTCGTGGCTGGTGTGCCCCATTGCCCCTCTGCCACCCACACTCCCAGCTTGTCCCACGCATGGAGATTAAACTAAAGGTTCAACCCCACTGCCTGGCTCAGCACCAGCTCTGGGCTGGCTCCACTCCCAGCTCCAGCTTGTGAGGATGGGAAAGGTTTTTAATTTGCCGGTGCCCAGAAGAGCAGCAGGTGGATCTCAGGAGCTTTCTGCACCAAGGACACGCAGCAATGTGTCAGCAGCATCCTCGGGTGGATGGGTCTGGAGAGCCAGGGCTTGGCTGGGGCAAGGCAAAGGGACTCTCAGAAAGCAGCAGCAGCAGCAGCACCATCAGTGCCAGCTCCTGCTTCTCACATCTGCTCCTGCCACGTCCGTGTGAAATCCCTCCTGCTCTGCCAAGTGCTGGTGGCTGCAGCCCAGTGCACGTGCCTTGGATTTGCTCCGGGCTGTGCCTTGGATTTGTGCAGCTGGGAAGCAGCCCTGGCACGGCTGGCAGCAGCTCAGCCCCCCAGGAATGGCATGGGAGGCATTACCCTTGGAGCTCAGAGTGGCTCTGGCAGCTCGAGGTGCTCAGGATTAAACTCTCCGAGCTGCCCCAATATGGGAACAGCTTCCAGGTCCCTGAGGAGCCTCAATGCTTTGATATCTGGAGCAGCACCACGGTCCCTTGGTCAGGGATGGTGGTCAGGAGGGGTGCCAGGTACCCCCCTGCCCTGTGCCAGCACTTTCAGTGCTTTCTGCTCCTCCATGGGGGCTGCAGCCCTGGCTGGGGCAGGGTTATAGAGCCCAGCACCACCAGCAGTGCTCCTGGCCCAGCTCCCATTTAATGCCAGTGTGGGGTTTGCTCCCCAGGGGTGGGTTTTAGCTCACTGTGGGATGGTTTATCACCCAGCTCTGCCCCAGCACCCAGCTCGCTGGGGGAGTGCAGAGGTGACAAGGATCCCTGCCACCCTTGGGTGCTCCAGCCCTGCTCCAGGTAGGGGACAGGTCCCAGGGCTCACACCAGCATTTGGGATGTGAGACGTGCTGGTCCAAATCCCATCTGAAATAGGTTTCCTTTGTGACCTGGGCCAAGTCCCTCAGCTGCTCCCTGCCTCAGTTTCCCTTGTGCAGTGCTAACCCTGGCCTCAGTGGGACCCGGCTGCACTGAAACCCCATGTGGAGGATTTCCAGCCTTGTGGCTGCTCCCACTTTGCCTCCCCATGCCACGAAACCCGAGCTCTGGTGCTCATCAGATCAGGACACAAGCCCCAGGACTGCCCCTTTGGGCTGGAGAGCTCATCCCCTGCCCAGCAGTAGGGACAAACTACCTGTGTGCAGCCTCTGGACCCTGGAGGTTTCCTTTCCTTCCCTCCTGCCACCACCCCACAGCCCAGGGGTCCTTGATCTGGTGTCCCCTCTCTGTGCTGGAGACGTAAACCCAATTTTCTGGCTGATTTTGGAACGAGAGCCACAAGCTGGATTGTCCCACCCTGGCAGAGCAGCACATGGGGCTGCAGCACGGAGGGTCCCTTCCCCAACCTCCAGCACCCTGTGGAGCCATTCTGGCTGCACTTCATCCAGGGCTGATGGAGCAGGACCTTCCCTTCTCCCTGGGAAGAGGCTGAAATTCCCTGGGTGCCAGTGGTGATGAGCAGAGGGAGTTATCAGCACCCAAACACTCCCAGCCTCACCCCCCTCACTGCGGGGAACTGGCTCTAATTTGGCATTTCCAGCCCTGCTTGCGTGGCTGGACACAGGAAGGGGGTGACAGGAGGGAGGTGGGAGGGGAGACCTTGGGGTGATGGAGGAGCAGAGGCAGGGAGGGAGGTGAGATCTTGGGGTGATGGAGGAATAGAAATAGTGAGGGAGATGGGGAAGTGGGACTTTGAAGTGATGGAGGAGCAGAAGTAGGGAGGGAAGTGGGGAGGGGAGACCTTGGGGTGATGGAGGAGCAGAGGCAGGGAGGGAAGTGGGGAGGGGGGACCTCAGGGTGATGGAGGAATAGAAATAGTGAGAGAGATGGGGAAGGGGGACCTCAGGGTGATGTAGAAACAGGGAGAGAAGTGGGGAGGGGGGACCTTGAGGTGATGGAGGAATAGAAATAGTGAGAGAGATGGGGAAGGGGGACCTCAGGGTGATGTAGAAACAGAAACAGGGAGGGAGGTGGGAAGGAAGAACCTTGGGGTGATAGAGGAGCAGAAGCACAGGCAGAGTAGCACAGAGGATGCTGCACCTTGAGCCCCAGCAGCTTTTGGCCCCGTGGGTGCCCAGCAGCGTGTCCCAGGCTCAGGGTGCTGCCTGGCCATGAGCAGGTTAACAAGACTCCAGTGCTGCCTAAACTAATACATTCTGTGGGGTTTAGTTTTTCTTTATTTTTTCATTTTTGGGGCTTGTTTTTCCAGCCACGAAAACTAATAAACCAAAGTACAAAAGCTGCATTTTTTTTTAACTAGGAAAGCAGCTGATCTGATCCTAAAGCTTTCAAACACCCCAGAGCAACCCTAGCACACGAAATACAGGGAAACAAGAGATAAACTGGGCAGCATGGGAACCAGCAAGTGCTGGGGCCCAGATTGAGGTGAAATGATGCACTTGGAATCCCCCAGATGTCTGCGGCCGAGCATCTCCCCTCCCCAGCTGGAAAAAATCACTCAGCCCCCAACCTGCACTCTAAGTAACCTCCTCTGTGGACCACAGGAGCCAGCCACACACTTCTGGTTTTCCTCCCTCTGCCAATTCGAGCAAGAATATGCCACAGACAATGGGATTAAAATATTTCAGAGAAACCCAATTTACAGCCTCTCTGGCCTTTCTGCTTGACTCACTGATAAGGAGTTGGGCTTTTCTGGCTGATCTCCTGCCCACGCCATCCTGGGGCTCTTTTCTCTGAACCCCTCCCTGTCTGCAGCACCTTCCTGGGGTGGGGATGCCCCGACCTGGTCCCAGCTGGGCACAGGCACCGATGCAGAGAAACCACCTGCACGGCCCCAAACTGCAGCTCTAGGAACCCAAACCCTTCCAGGGCTTGTCCCGTGTCCTGAGCTGATGACAGCTCGGCAGCAGATCAGAGTCTCAGGCTTCCAACAAAGTCTGGATTCTTTCCATAGAACAACGTTGCCCCAAAACCCCCTCGACTGGGGCCTCAAAAACAATGGGGCTGATTTATAAAGCAGGAGCTGAAGTCACTGCTCCAGGTGGCTTGACTTTGAGCCCCAGAAGCACACCTGGGCAGGACATAACCCTTTTCTAGGCTTTTTCTCTTCAGACGTTGGAGCATTTTTATTTTTAATACAAACTCCATTTGTCCTGCAATCGCCAGATGCCAGAACTCAGAATTTTTGAAGAAAAGCACCAAAATAGCATAAGAAAAAACAACACAACGCTGACATTCCTACACCCCATGGCCCTAAAACGCCTGGGACACGGGCACTACCTGCCCTGCAAACCCCCCGCACCCCTTCTGTTTATGGAGGACGGAGCCCAAGTCACACCCCAGTGCTCCCATTACAAACCAGTACCCGGAGCCAAGCACAGCGGAGGTAGAGAACACAAACCTGCCGCACCCTCTGCACGCACCGACCCCTGCCCTGACCCTACAACATCCCTGCGAAACCCTCCTGGCCCCGACCCAGCCAAAGCCCGACCGGGAGCTTGGGAGCCTCGCCGAGGTTCCGGGCTGCCACCTCCCCTTCCCAGCGCTTTTCCTGGGAAACCGCAGAGCCGGGCAAAGCAGAAAGTCCTGGAGCAGGCAACAGAACCACGAAACAACCTGGCTCTAACCAAGGCTCTAAACCTACCCCAGGCACCGGCCGCGCACAGCGCCAGGATCCCGGCGGCCACGGCGAGTTTCTCCATCTTCATCTTCTCCTCCGAGCCCCGAGCGCCGGGGGAGGCTCGGACCAGCCCCGCCGGGAGCGATGGGGACCAGGTCTGAGGCTGCCCGAGGTTTTGAGCAGCCCAGGAGATGAATCATGGGTCTGGGTGTGTGACACGCAAGGGGAGCGGGGCCGGCCGGAGGAAACTGTCACCGCGCTTTGAGTCAGAGGCTGCCCCCTCGCTCCGCCAGCACCTCCTCATGGGTGTTTTATCGCTCTCCCAGCTCAGACAAGGACCTAACAAACCCTGGCAATATGTACAGGGCACGGGTGACCTACAGCCCCCGGGTTGGTAACAGGCTCCTTCCCATAGGCTCTTTCTCCTGGGTTTAATTCCTTGCAAAATCTTGCTCCCTCCCTCCCTTATTAACTCTTGCCTGGGTTTTAAACCCAGCCTGAGCTGCCTCTGAGTTTGGGATCTAAGGGGAAAGAGAGGAAACACAGACCGGTGTGGAAGTGGGGGTCCTCAGCTCCCCTCCACAGAGCACTGGTGTAAATGGGAATATTCCCACTGAAACAGAGCTGGGAGCAGAGGGAGACCAGACGAGAACTGGAGCTGGTGAAACCAGCACCTGGGCATCACAGAGGGAGGTTCAGCCTTGGGGCAGATAATTGGGAGTCAGATCTGCGAAAGAATCAATCACAGAATGGTGGGGGTTGGAAGGGACCTCTAGACATCATCTTGTCCAGCTCCCCTGCTAGAGCAGGTTCATCTAGGGAAGGTCACACAGGACAAGTCCCTTTTGAAAATCTCCACAGAAGGAGATTCCACAACCTCTCTGGGCAGCCTGTTCCAGGCTCTGTCACCCTGACAGTAAAGAAGTTTCTCCTCATGTCTCCTCTGTGTTCCAGTTTGTGCCCATTTCCCCTCGTCTTATCGCTGGACACCACTGAAAAGAGACTGATTGCTCCATCTTCCTGACACCCACCCTTCCGATATTTATAAACATTGATCAGATAACCCACCAGAATTGTCCTTGCTGAAATGCTGGAGCTGCTTGGGGGTGCCTCCCAAAGGGTTTATAAACCTCCTGTTCCCCTGCAATACCTAGGTCCTCCTCAGAGATGGGGAAACTGAGGCACTCCAACCACAGGCTGGGAGGGGCAAAAGGGAGAGAAGGGCTGTTTCTCTGGAGCCCTGGGGTGTTCTGTCCCACCAGGTGACAGGGGTTGGGGACAGTAATGACACAACCCTGAGTGAAGACGATCCAATGCACAGAAACACCAGGCAGTGGGGAAGGAGCTCAGGCTGGGTGCTGAGATGTACAAGAGATGGGGACAATGGCACCTGCCCAAGGGCCGTGGTGGTGGGATGGAGATGGGGACTCTGCCCCAGGAGCTGGGGACTTCTCCTGGCTTTGAAAGAAGTTTTGCTGCCTCTTTGCTTCCCCACTCAGCTCCCTGTGCTCAGTTCTGCTGCCCTCCCATGGCCTCCGGAGCTCTGCTCAATGGGGGATCGTTTTCCACCTGGGATCCAAGACTTGTTCATGAGGATTTGGTAAAGAGGACCAGGAGAAGCCCGTCAACCCTCAGGCAGTGTTAAGAAGGGCTGCACCTTGGCTGGGACATCACTACAAGCCCCAAATCTGCTTTCTGGAGGTTCTAGGACTCACCCTGCTCCTCATTCCGGAGCCATCTCACACTGCAGACCCCAGGAGCCAGTTGTCTGGGGACATTCAAAACCCACCTGGACACGATCCTGTGTGACCTGCCCTGGGTGACCTTGCTGGAGCAGGGGGGTTGGATGAGATGATCTCCAGAGGTCCCTTCCAACCCCATCAGTTCTGTGAAATTCCTGCTTTTCCTGCACATGTCCTGCCTGGGAGTTCTGCCTACGTGGCCCTTCACCACCATGTGGGGCTTTCTGGCCCCATGGAGCCTGTGCCCACGTGCTGCATGGCCCTGTGAGCATGTCTGAGTGCTTCATGGAAGGGGTGATGAACTCTTTCTAGGGAGAAACGTGGGATCCCTGCTGGGCTCTGCTCACCCCACAGATCTGACCTGCCATTGATCTCCCAACCCCTCTGCACTGGGGGACTCATCCTGCCCAGCAGCTGGTTGCCCAAACCAGTAGGTGCTGTGGGCACACAGCCCAGTGTGTCCTCAAAGTCCAGCCCTTGCTTCCAGCATGGTGCCAAGGCTTTGAAGGGGAAGGAAAAGGTCACAGAATGAAGTATTTGACCTGCCCTCACCTGTCTGGGCTCTCTCCCTGCCTAAGGCAAGGACGGCATGAACTTTACTCGACACATTTGGGCTGAATTTCTCTGCTGCTTGTCCTGAAAACATCACCATGATGTCAGCTCTGGGCTCTGGGTAGTAGACAATGGGATAACCTGGGCAGTGAAGTCCCTGGGTGGATGAAGGCAAGGAGCAGGCAGGGCAGCAGCCCCACCACCCCCTCAGGTTGTGACTCAGGAGCGATGGGTGCAGAAGCTTGAATCTATTTTGTGTGTGAGGAGAGGAGATGCTGGAGCTGGAGCCACCAGAGGGAGCAGAAACTCCTTCAGTGTGAGGAGCTCCTACATGGGCTGGGGCATCGAGGTGTTCTGCTTCCCTGTGAGGTTTTTTTTCCTGGCCTCAGGTTAAAGATGAGGAGATGCTCTTGTCGGGGGGCTTTCCACCTCCCTCCTGCAAGAGCTTCTGCTGCAAACTGCCCACACAGCTCTTCAGGGAGAGAAATGCCACATGCAAAACAAGGAGGAAAAAGCAACAAGTTCTTTAACATGAGGGTGATAGATCAGTGGAAGGGGCTGCTCAGAGAGGGGGTGGAGGCCCCATCCCTGGAGACCTTCAGGGTCAGGCTTGCTGGGGCTCTGAGCAGCCTGTCCTAGGTAGAGATGTCCCTACTGGTGTAGGGAGGTTGGACCAGATGAGCTCTGGAGGTCCCTTCCAGCCTAAAACATTCTATGATTCTATAAAACCCAAACCCAATGGGCTTTGAGCTCCCAAAGTCACAGCAGCACAAGAGGGACACAGGTCTCAGCAGCCTGAAAGGAAAACCAGCCAACACCCTTTCTACGAAGCCACCTCTGTCCTCAGCCAGCCTCACGCTCCTGCCTTTAGCTGCCACTTATCAATTATCACTTTAGGCTTATTAAAATCCCCTGAGCAAAGGAAGTGAGTGAAGTACACAGATCAACCAGGGCAGGGGCCTCACATCGTGGCTCAGGGGTGACCTGCTCTTCTGTGCCACCCAGACACGTTTCCAGGCAGGGCCAGGCAGCCAGGACATAGAATCACAGAATTGTCAGGGTTGGAAGGGACCTTAAAGATCATCCAGTTCCAACCCCCCTGCCCTGTACAGGGACACCTCCCACCACAGCAGTTGCTCACAGCCCCAGCCAGCCTGGCCTTCCAAATGTCCAGGGATGGGGCTTCCAGCACCTCTCTGGCCAACCTGGGCCAGTGTCTCCCCACCCTCCTGGCCAACAACTTCTTCCTAACCTCTCATCTCAATCTCCCCACCTCTACTTTTGACCCATTCCCCCCACTCCTACCACTACCCGACAGCCTCAAAAGTCCCTCCCCAGCTTTCTTGTAGCCCCCTTCAGATCCTGGGAGGCCACCAGAAGGTCCCCTGGGAGCCTTCTCTTCTCCAGCCTGATCAACCCCAACTCTCTCAGTCTGTCCGTGTAGGGACACGGCACCTCCCTGGGCACAGCACTGTGCTGGGCAGGGTTGGGGCTGAGCCAGACACGACTGGACACCCCGACTCGTGGTGTCACTTTGGGATCTTACACAGATGCAGGGAGGGGAGCAGGGGTGAAGGTTCCCCTGGGATTGCCTCGGTGGGGCTGAGAGGGTCTGTGATGCTCCAGCCCTGGTGCAGTGATGCTGCTGTAGGAGCCAGAGCTGGGGATGGGGGTATTGGACAGAGATCAGGCTGCAGCATCACAGAGCTCCCCTTTGAAGGGGCTAAAGGAGTAGGAGGGGGAGAAGTAGGAGATGAAGGTGTCCAGGGTGGAAACCCTCAGCCAGAGGAAGAGAAGGATGCAGAGAGGGGGGATGGATCCAGCTCTTCTCTGGAGGCACAGGACAGGCATCACTGAGCAGAGCTGGGGGTGGACTGGGCTGGATTGGGCCAGAGCTGCTGGGAGAAGGAGTGGGTGGCACAGAGCAGCAAGAGGGATCGGTGAGAGCTGCACTGACCTGAGGATCCGAGGAGGGGGGACAGGGACCTGCCAGGGGCCCAGGATGAGCAGGGAACCTGCGGGCAGCTCTGGGGAGCAGGTGGGGGGGGTGGGAGGAAGGATGAATTAGGTGTCGCTCTGCAGGGCCTAAGGGCTGAGCCCCCACCTGGGGGTGGCCCAGGGGTGGGTGCACAGGAGTGGGGAAGGGGTGGGCAGGCTGGGTGAACGTGGAGGGGGAGGAAGGCGGGCCTGGGGGGAGCCTGGAAGGGGGTGGAGTTGCTGGGTGGTTTTTTTTTTTTCTTTGAACACGGTGAAGACTTTAGCTTGGAACTTGCATTTGTGGAGCTCCCACAGGCGGCAGGAGCCAGCTCTCCATCCTTCGGGAGAGCCCCCGGCAAGGGGCTGCAGGGCAGGGGGACATGAGGTGGTCTTGGGCTGCCTTCCTCTGCCCCGAGCACCCTTCACCTTTCCTCTCTCGCTCTTCTTCCTCGTCTGGGGGCTTGTGCTAACGCTGCCTGTGCCTGGAGGGATCCAGGAGGGAGCATCCCTTGGCTGCACTAATTGACTTCCCACCTTCTGCAGCCTCGAGGACGTTTCTCCTCCTTCCGAGGTCGGGAGAAGAAAGGCAGAAGGTGGCTCGGAGCCCTGGCATGTGAGGTGTGGGCAGGGGGACAGCACCCACCCTTCCCCGGAGAGCTGGGGTTGTGCCTAGACCATGAATGGATCCTTTTTCAACCAGACTCTCCTAGAGCAGGAGCCCAACAGGACCCAGGGCTTGGGGGTGCTCATGGCCTGCTGCAATGGGACCAGCTCGGTGCTGGCGACCGACGGCGGCTCCTCGGTGCTGGCCCCTGATGAGAGGAGCCTCTACATCACACGGGTGGTGCAGATCGCTGTCCTTTGTGTCCTCTCCTTGACTGTCATCTTCGGCATCTTCTTCTTGGGCTGCAACTTGCTCATCAAGTCGGAGAGCATGATTAACTTTCTGGTGAAGGACCGAAGACCTTCCAAAGACGTGGGAGCTGCCATCATGGGACTTTACTGAAGCCACCGGGCTCTTGGAGGCAAGTGAACTGGCTGGACTTGTGCTGAGATGCACATTCCCATGTGTTTGGGGCAACTGGGGGGACTGGAAAGGGGAGGGGGGGGTGTCTTTTAATCTGTGTCCATGGGAAAGCAAACCCCTGCTTCCCAGTCAACCAACTGTCGTGGTGAGTGGGGAGATCTCCCCAGAGTTTTATCAAGCACAATAAATGGCCAGCATCGTGTTGCATGCGCAAATGGCTTAAGTTTTGCATGAAACTTGCAGAAACAGTGATAATGTGCAGATCTGGACTCTTCCCTGCTGTTACCTTGGATACCAATTCTTGGGATTTAGGGCTAAAAAAAAAAAAAGAGAAAAAAAATGGCTTGGACACCATCTCTGAGCATGGGGCAGGGGAAGGGAAGAGCCAAGAGCTGTGGGGGTTGTACAACAAAGTCTCTACGCTACCAAATGTGTCTGTCTGTGTGTTGGACCTCGAGCATGCATCTGCTGGTAGAGTTTTATAATGGGGAAAGCATGTTCTTCCTTATTCCTCTGAGCTCTCCTCTTGGATAAACTGGTGATTTCTCCCTTCACACTGTGCTGGAGGAAGAAAAGAACCCAGCTAAACACAAGTCCAACCCCAAATGAAAAGCATGCTTGGTTTTGTACACAACAGCCTTTTTTTTCCAAGTGCTCTATTGTTACAGTCCTTGAGGTTTTTTTGTAGTTTTTTTGGAAAACTGGTGAACATTCAGAAAAAGAAAAAAAAAAGAATCTGTTTCAAAATAATGATGTGTTTGTCTTCGTTTTCTTTCCCTGTGTGTGGAGTTCAGGTATTTCAATCCTGGCTCCAGATGTAATCATCCCCCCTTCCAACTGAACTCTAATTAGAGCTGTTTCTTTAAAGCAGAAATAACCACTCGTTTTTCACAGGCAAGTATCAGTTCCCACAAGCAAATAAATTTGTCAGGAACTATGTATTTCAGGCTCGTGTTCACTACCTGCTCAGTGCTGGAGCAGAGATTCATAAAGATGCATCGAGTGGCTCTTGCAAAGCAAGATTTCAGCCTCCCAGTGAAAATCTTCCAGCTTCTCTGATCCTGATGAGCTGTCAAAACGAAATTATACAAGAGGAGGAGGACTCCTGACCTTTGTTCTGTGATGGAATTGCAGCTCTGCCTGTGGGTGTGAGATGGAAATCATTTGGGTTTTGTTGTGCCAACAATATTCCTGCTGGGTGCACTTCTGGAGTGGGAAAAGCAACCCTGGATGCTGGAGGAGCTGATGGTCTGAGCTGCTTGGAGGTAAATCACAGCTCCTTTCCCAGGAGGAGGAACAAGATTAGAGTAAGTTTTGTAATTAATCAAGATCCACAGCTCCTGAGGGTGCTGGTGAATTAACCCTGATGAGCAGGACTAAAGCAGCATGGTCACCTCCTGCTGCCTGTTGTCTGTGATGCCTTAAAAGCACAAAGACAACGTGGCAGCAGGAGCAGGATTTGGGATTCAAAGCTCTGAAATGTCCTGTTGGTGCCCGTGAAATGGCTGAACAGGCAGGGCTCTGGTTTTTATGGGTGGTAGGTCTGCAAACCTGAGCAGCCTTCCCAGCACCGAGGGTTTGCTGCCCTGCTGGCAGAGGGAGAAGTGGCTTCAACAGCGTGGCTGGAGTTTGGTCCCTGCTGCTGGAGGAGATGTTGTGGCTGTTGATCATAGAATCATAGAATCGTCAGGGTTGGAAGGGACCTTAAAGACCATCCAGTCCCAACCCCCCTGCCATGGGCAGGGACACCTCCCACTACAGCAGTTGCTCACAGCCCCAGCCAGCCTGGCCTTCCAAATGTCCAGGGATGGGGCTTCCAGCACCTCTCTGGCCAACCTGGGCCAGTGTCTCCCCACCCTCCTGGCCAACAACTTCTTCCTAACCTCTCATCTCAATCTCCCCACCTCTACTTTTGAGCCATTCCCCCTAGTCCTACCACTACCCAACAGCCTCAAAAGTCCCTCATCTCTGCATATGGGTACAAACTGGTCCCACTGTGGGAGCTCAGCCTGGTCACCACATCAGGGTGAGATGCAGATCAGAATGGTGGGGGTTGGAAGAGACCTCTGGAGATGATGTAGTCGAAATGATGATGCATACAGTGACCTGGGGCTCTGCAGACACTCAGGGGTGTGCTGGCTTGTGTAACCTTAATGTGCTCCTGCCTCTCCAGGTCACTGTGCTACCAGAGGACAGCCCAGATGTACTCATTGAACTCCCACCCAGCTTCTCTTTAAGCTGCCATTTGGTCCCTCTTGCCCATCCATCCACCAGCACAGGGTGATGGAAGAAACCTTCCAGTGTTAACAACGCAGACAAGGCACAGGAAAAGTTGCTAATGCAAAGAAAGCACCAAAATCATGTTAATTGTGACCTGCAGCAGTGCCCTGAGTGAAGGTGCTGCTCAAATTCTCTCAGCTGTCCCTACCTGCCTTGCTCTGCCAGGGGCTGTGGGAGCTGGTGTGTGTACTGAGGGGTCCTGCTGCCCAGGGGGATCATGGCTCTGCAATCCCAAATAGCCACCAAGCGTCCTTAGAGGTCACATCCAGGAGTGGGGTGTGGGGGTGTTCATCCACCTTGTGCTGTGGAGTCCTGCAGAGGAAAGGAGAAAACACAACCACAGTAGGGCCAGGTGGAGGAATGACCAGAGCTGGGCACCTGCTGGGTGGGATGGAGCTTGCACAGGAGTCAATGAAAAGAGGGAAGACTTTCCACATGGCTCCTTGGGGCAAGAACCCGACTTTCCATTGGTTTATCCATCCTCTTAGTTGTGCTGTGTCTCTTTCCCCACCACAAGGGCCATGTCTACACTGCCAGGTTGTGTGGACCAACAGAAGAGGGGCTGCAGAGGGAAGCAGTTGGTGGTACCATCCACATTTGCCATACTACAAAGCCTTTGTCCCCATGGGGTCACTGGGCTCTGTCTTGCCTGCAGTAGGTTTAAGATGCTTGCACACAAGTCCCCACACCATTAGATTGCCAGTAAAAATCTGGTTATCCCACTGAAAGGAGGGATTATTGAGGAAAATGATCTCTGGAGGGTTGATGGCAGCACTGGGATGGCAATGGGAAGGCAGAAGGAAGGCAGTGGTGGGCTGGCATGCTGAGGGAACCCCTTGGGTTAGAGATTGGGGGTCTAAAACCCTCTTGAGGTGAAGTCCTGGTTGCTGTTTTAACTACCCCGATTCCTTCCCCATCCTGTTCCCACAGAGCAGGTCAGGGCTGGTGGAAGGGAGGGTGCTGAGGGCACCATGATGACCCCAAACCTCAGGGGAAGAGCTGCCACCTCAGACCCTGGCAACCCAGTGCCCTGCCCAGAGGCACGAGTCCTGCAGCCAGGGGAGGAGGTGGTGACTCCAGGGCTTGGTGAGGGAATCAGACCCTAGTGGCTCTTTCTGCTGCCTCTCCCCACAAATAGCCATAATTCTGCATCTCAATCCTACTCATTTAACTGAAGCTTACAAGTGGATAGTGGCTCCCAAAGAAATTGAAGCAGCTTTTTTCCCAACAAGGCTGGTTTAATGTTATTTTGATATTGTTTTTAATTGTTGCTTGTAGCACATTAGCTCCCAGAACATCACTGGGCTGCCAGGAGCTGCACAAGTGTGACCAAGGGACACTGCTGGCTATAAAGTACAGCAGAGAGACAAGGGACATGCTTGGGTGGATCATCACATCAGTAGCAGAGTGAGGACCAGCCCTTGAGTCTCATTTAAAATCATCTTCTAGTGGTGGAACACAAGGTACCAATGCAATCCTGTGGGACTGGCCACGCTGATCTGAGCCACTGGTCCATCCCTTCTCTGAAAATAATGATGATTTGAGGTAGTACATGGTCAGTCAAGTTATTCTACTAATGGGGAACGGCCAAGAGCAACCTGCACTGGACCCTCACATCCTCCTTCAGGAGCAGTTCCCTGTCTCTGGGCTGGTCCCCACTTGCCACAACTCTGTTCCAGCTGGAATTTATTATTTCTAGACAGACAGCAGAGAATCACAGAACATCAGGGGTTGGAAGTGACCTACAAAGATCATCCAGTCCAACCCCCCCACCAGAGCAGGATCACCCAGAGCAGGTCACACAGGAACACGGCCAAGGGGGGTTTGAATGTCTCCAGAGAAGGAGACTCCACAACCTCCCTGGGCAGCCTGGGCCAGGCTCTGGCACCCTCACCAGGAACAAGTTTCTTCTCCTATTGATGTGGAACCTCCTCTGCTCCAGCTTGTACCCATTGCCCCTTGTCCTATCACTGGATGTCACTGAGCAGAGCCTGGCTCCATCCTCCTGACACTCTCCCTTTACATGTTTATAAACATTAATAAGGTCACCCCTCAGTCTCCTTTTCTCCAAGCCCCCTGCTGAGCATCCTGCCTTCAGAGAGAAATCCTCTACCTCTGCAGTNTTGTGTGGACCAACAGAAGAGGGGCTGCAGAGGGAAGCAGTTGGTGGTACCATCCACATTTGCCATACTACAAAGCCTTTGTCCCCATGGGGTCACTGGGCTCTGTCTTGCCTGCAGTAGGTTTAAGATGCTTGCACACAAGTCCCCACACCATTAGATTGCCAGTAAAAATCTGGTTATCCCACTGAAAGGAGGGATTATTGAGGAAAATGATCTCTGGAGGGTTGATGGCAGCACTGGGATGGCAATGGGAAGGCAGAAGGAAGGCAGTGGTGGGCTGGCATGCTGAGGGAACCCCTTGGGTTAGAGATTGGGGGTCTAAAACCCTCTTGAGGTGAAGTCCTGGTTGCTGTTTTAACTACCCCGATTCCTTCCCCATCCTGTTCCCACAGAGCAGGTCAGGGCTGGTGGAAGGGAGGGTGCTGAGGGCACCATGATGACCCCAAACCTCAGGGGAAGAGCTGCCACCTCAGACCCTGGCAACCCAGTGCCCTGCCCAGAGGCACGAGTCCTGCAGCCAGGGGAGGAGGTGGTGACTCCAGGGCTTGGTGAGGGAATCAGACCCTAGTGGCTCTTTCTGCTGCCTCTCCCCACAAATAGCCATAATTCTGCATCTCAATCCTACTCATTTAACTGAAGCTTACAAGTGGATAGTGGCTCCCAAAGAAATTGAAGCAGCTTTTTTCCCAACAAGGCTGGTTTAATGTTATTTTGATATTGTTTTTAATTGTTGCTTGTAGCACATTAGCTCCCAGAACATCACTGGGCTGCCAGGAGCTGCACAAGTGTGACCAAGGGACACTGCTGGCTATAAAGTACAGCAGAGAGACAAGGGACATGCTTGGGTGGATCATCACATCAGTAGCAGAGTGAGGACCAGCCCTTGAGTCTCATTTAAAATCATCTTCTAGTGGTGGAACACAAGGTACCAATGCAATCCTGTGGGACTGGCCACGCTGATCTGAGCCACTGGTCCATCCCTTCTCTGAAAATAATGATGATTTGAGGTAGTACATGGTCAGTCAAGTTATTCTACTAATGGGGAACGGCCAAGAGCAACCTGCACTGGACCCTCACATCCTCCTTCAGGAGCAGTTCCCTGTCTCTGGGCTGGTCCCCACTTGCCACAACTCTGTTCCAGCTGGAATTTATTATTTCTAGACAGACAGCAGAGAATCACAGAACATCAGGGGTTGGAAGTGACCTACAAAGATCATCCAGTCCAACCCCCCCACCAGAGCAGGATCACCCAGAGCAGGTCACACAGGAACACGGCCAAGGGGGGTTTGAATGTCTCCAGAGAAGGAGACTCCACAACCTCCCTGGGCAGCCTGGGCCAGGCTCTGGCACCCTCACCAGGAACAAGTTTCTTCTCCTATTGATGTGGAACCTCCTCTGCTCCAGCTTGTACCCATTGCCCCTTGTCCTATCACTGGATGTCACTGAGCAGAGCCTGGCTCCATCCTCCTGACACTCTCCCTTTACATGTTTATAAACATTAATAAGGTCACCCCTCAGTCTCCTTTTCTCCAAGCCCCCTGCTGAGCATCCTGCCTTCAGAGAGAAATCCTCTACCTCTGCAGTCACTGACTTTACAACTGGAGGAATAAAGAGGTGGCTTCACCCACCCAAGAAAACCCATTGACCCTGGGGAAAACCCCAACCCAAACCACAGGTGACACCCCCCCCTCCTTCTCCCTGCCTTGGCTGGGGGCAAGGAAAGAGTTAAACCAGATGAGACAGACAAACAGATGAGGGTGGAGGGAGGATCCCAACCTGAGCCTGGCACCAGATGTACTGGAGCGCGTGCACCAAACATACACAGTATTTAATAATTCCTGAGAATTGCCATGGTAATGAAGCTGCAGAGTCAGGTTGTTATGGAAACCGCCTTTTTTTTTAGGCAGGGAGGCATTACCCAGGTTGTAACCTCAATCCAGACTGAACACATTTCTGAGAGCCCAAAAAACAAGAAAAGAAGTCAAATAAAATCAAATTAGATAAGTAGCAGTTTCCTGTCTCTTGTCTGGCAGCTCCAGGCTTGTTCTGGAGGTAGGTGGAGGGAATCAGGCTATTCAAGACACACATTGGCCTGGAAAGCCTGAGGAATGGCTGGAGTGGGCCTCCACAAGTCCCAAACCAAGTGCTGATGGTGGAGAGGGGCTGGACCCTCCTCTTGGGTGGGTCTGGGATGCTCCAACACCACCTGGTTTCCCTGCCACGCCTCTGGAGTGTCCCCAGATGGTGAACTGAAGGGCACAGGCATCTCTCCAAGCATCTCCACACCAGAGAGCAGCCCTGGACAAGCCCTCAGCCCAGCCAAGCCCACAGAAGGTGCTGTGATCCCAGTCTATGGTCACCTGCATCCCAAGCGATGAAGGTCCCAAAGCTGGTCTCCAAGATGAGGGAGCAGCTGGGGAGGGTAACAGCAGCAAAGGAGGTAGCAGATCACTTCTCCTCAGGCCATAGGACAGACTTAAGAAGAAAACACAGGTTTTTTGAGCTCTATCAAGGTCTCCAGGCTGCTGTGCTCCCTGATGGGGCACCCATGAAGCAAGAATAGAAATCCTCTGCCCTCCCCCCAGCAGGCAAAAAGCCCCTTCCACCTCCCCTCACAAGCCATCCCCTCCAGCCAACGTGTCAGGTGTGTCCAGCTGATCCTCATATTGGATTGTAATTTAGTGCTGGCTAAATCAGCAGCTTTGTGAGGCCATTTTCTCCCAAGGATGCTGTAGGGGTTCACTTAGCAGGCAGATTACTCAGTGCAATTACTCAGGACGATCGCTCCATAAATCCCCACCGCTGCTCAGCGTGGTCCCCTCGGATGGGCTGTGAGGGCCATTAGCCTCCAGATGAAGCTTCTGTTAGTCCATTAGCTCTGCCAGAGAGGGACAAATTGATGCCATGAGAGGCGGGTACTCGAGGGAAAACTCAGGCCAAGCAATGACAGAATCCAAGAGCTCCACAGCTCTGAGATTCACCTCCCAGCTTCTGTTTGAAAGGGAAATGTGTCCCAGTTTTGGTGTCTCCCCACTTGCCTCATTGCTGTGGCTGCTGATGGAATTTTGGTCTGGAATTCCTTAGATGTCCCATCCTGCCTTGGCCCCATCTCGAGCCTGCCTGGGGTGGCCAGCCTGGCATGGGGCTTGCTCCCTGCTGAGGTGTGTAGAGCACCCAGCACCCATCACAACACCTCACCTCTGAATAAATGTGGGTTGTCTTTCTTGCTCCGTGCCAAATCAGAGCTGTGGTGGGATTGTGTGAGCATTTAGAGTCCTTGGTGTAAACTGTGGATAGAGTCATAGAATGGTTTGGGTTGGAAGGGACCTCCAAAAATCATCTAGTCCAACCTCTCCTGCAGGCAGCAGGGACATCTCTACCTAGGGCAGGCTGCTCAGAGCCCCATCAAGCCTGAGCTTGAAGGACTCCAGGGATGGGGCCTCCACCACCTCTTTGGGAAACCCACCCTCAACCACCCTCATGTTAAAGAACTTTTTCCTAATGTCCGACCTACATCTCCCCTTTCCTAGCTTAAAACCATCACCCCTCATCCTGTCACTACAAACCCTTGTGAACAGATCCTCCCCCACCTTCCTATAGGCCCCTTGCAGGTATTGGAAGATCAAACAGAAGGATCTTACAGCTCCATCTGTACTAGGAAAATGAGCAGCACCAGGAATGTTCCTGGGCACTGGAACTTGACTGATGATACTGACTGGTGAGAATGGTTCTTGGTATGGTTCAGACCTATGCCAACAGCCTGACCTGAACAGTCCCTGGGCAGGGGCAAAATGACAGAGTTAAAAGACCATAGTGCTTTTGAGGACAGCATCTCACTGGGTTTGGTGGATTTCCATGCAAGTGTAGATGTCCCTGCCCACAGCAGGGGGTTGGAACTGGATGATCTTTAAGGTCCCTTCCAACCCTGACAATTCTATGGTTCCATGTCTCTAAAGCAGCTGTTTGGCTTTCTGAGTTCAACTTGGTCTTAAGTATGAATGAGGGATTGGAAACCTCTGGCTATCCATCTATGGATAAACAGTGATCACAGGGAAGCAAAAAACATCCTCAAAATCCTTGACAACTGCCTCTTCCATGGTGTTGGACACATCTCTGGCTTCACACTAGTTATCCCATGAAGATGCCTGAGCCAAGCAATTCCCCAGCAGTCTGGTCATGGCTGCACTCCTCTGATTTTAGAGACAAGCAATTTCTTGGGCTTGTTTGTTCCATGAGCACATGGTGATGGAAAATTCAGTTAAGAGAAAAGCAGGATGTTGCCAGCAAGCAGTATGGTTTGGCACATCCCTGAAGATATCACTGTCAACGTGCTGGAAAGTGCTGGGGGCACTGGCAACACTCAGAGACATGAGCACGTATCTGAAGTGACTGTCTCTGATCTGAAAATGCTGCTCATCTACACGTATTTTAGGTTGTAAGTACAATACAAGCCAAGCTTCAGAGATGTCTTTGCAGCCCTCATCCTTCCCAGAAGCTCATTAGTGTGGACAACGTTTTCACATCATTAATTTAAGGTGGGTTAGTCAACAACAAAGCTAAAATGTCTTTTTAGGGACAGATTTTAGAATCATAGAATTGTCAGGGTTGGAAGGGACCTTAAAGATCATCCAGTTCCAACCCCCCTGCCATGGCAGGGACCCCTCCCACTACCTCAGTTGCTCACAGCCCCAGCCAGCCTGGCCTTCCAAATGTCCAGGGATGGGGCTTCCAGCCCCTCTCTGGCCAACCTGGGCCAGTGTCTCCCCGCCCTCCTGGGCAACAACTTCTTCCTAACCTCTCATCTCAATCTCCCCTCCTCTACTTTTGACCCATTCCCCCCACTCCTACCACTACCCGACAGCCTAAATGTCACATGTCATACTCATGTCCTCACAGCATTGGACCCTTTCAGAAGCACTGGAGCATCACAGGAGGATTGATCTCGTCTCCTTTCAGCCTGGAGTCACTCAGAACAAAGGCAGGAGTGATGGTGTTCACTGAAGACACATATCAGCAAGGCACAGCTGGTGCTGCATAAGCCATAAACAGCCAGCGAGCCCACGAGGAAGGCAAAGTCAGATCTGACAAGGGATTCTGGTGCTCTGTCCTCTCATCTCACAGCTCCTTGCCAGGAGAGTAAATCCCCCTGCAGGGGTGGTGTCTTCAGAGGTTGTCACTGAGGCAGAAGAACCCCTGAGAAGCCCCTTCCAACCCTGATGATTCTGTGATTCCATGAAGAGCTGGTTTTGTTGCCTTGGTGGTGGTGTTCAAGGCTGGTACAAATCATGGGTGTGAGGAAACAGAAAACAAGGTGTGCATGAGAGCAAGCCCAGGGCATGGTTCCCTTTCCATGGCTGCCTACCTGGCAGCTGGCTCTCTACCCTGGTGTGGATGAAGCTCTCAAGCCCGTGGGGTTAAACCCAAAGCCATCCTTGCTGAAAGACCCCACAAGTGTCCACACCTTGCAGGTTTCTGTGCAGCTGTGATCACTCCTCTCCTGCCTCGCCGAGTCCCAGAATGCAGGTTTAATAGGACGAGACAGCTGAAGAATAAGCAGGCAAAATGTAATTAGGCTTTAATTAGCTAAGTTTGCTCTCTCACATAATTGAAAACTGGACTAATTGGTTGCATTGAATTCCCAGTGCAGCCAGCCAGCCCTGTGTGTGCTGTGCCAGCTGCCACTCCACTGCACAAGGACAGACTGACAATGGGACATCACCACCCACTGCCCTGCAGGGCCCCATTCCTCATCTCCAGAGAGATGTTAAATGCCCCAGGCAGAGTGGGGGTGATTTACTGACCCATGTAGATAGACTGAGAGAGTTGGGGTTGTTCAGTCTGGAGAAGAGAAGGCTCCAAGGCGACCTTCTTGTGGCCTTCCAGGACCTGAAGGGGGCTACAAGAAAGCTGGGGAAGGACTTTTCACAAAGACCTGTAATGATAGAACAAGGGGTGATGGGTTCAAAGTGGAAGAAGGGAGATTTATATTGGAAATTAGAAGGACATTCTTCACTCTGAGGGTGGTGAGACCCTAGCACAGGTTGCCCAGGGGGGCTGTGGATGCTCCATCCCTGGAGGTGTTCAAGGCCAGGTTGGATGAGGCTTTGAGCAACCTGCTGTAGTGGGAGGTGTCCCTGCCATGGCAGGGGGGTTGGAACGAGATGATCTTTGAGGTCCCTTCCAACCCAAACCGTTCTATGATTCTATGAATGTGACAATACAAAGTGGCACCATCATTCTGGCTGAGGAGCTTCAAGACATAAGTTCCTTTGCTCAGGGGCACACAATTTTTCTAGCAGGTCCCTTGTGAGACTTCACACCCCTGTTCCATGGAGCAAAGACTTGGTACAGATAGAAGTTTCCCATTGACCAGAGAGCTTGAACAGGGAGCAACAAACATCACATTCTTTTCATCGCAGCACTTGAAGGATCATGCCTCAAAAAATGCTGGACTTCTTCTGCATCCTTGGCTCAAGTTCCCCTCCTCTCTGGCTGCTCGGCAGCCTGCTGTGTGCCAGGTGGCTGCATTTCATTATGGACTTCAGAAAGTGCCTGAGGAAAGAAAGGGGGGGATGAAAAATTACACACACTTTCCCTCAGCACTGACTCTTCGTCATCTCGTGGTACAGAATAACCAGCCAGGGGTGCTGAAGGTTCTAACCACATTTGCACCATTTCTGGAGGTTATGGCTTTTTTGTCTTCTCCACACTTCCATCTGCCTGGGCTCTGTCACTGGGGATATTTCGTTTGCTGTGGGATTTAATCATAGAATGGTTTGGGTTGAAAGGGACCTCTAAAGGTCATCTAGTCCAACTCCCCTACAATAAACAGGGACATCTCTACCTAGGACAGGTTGCTCAGGGCCCCATCAAGCCTGACCTGGAATGACTCCAGGGATGGGGCCTCCCACCACCATCTTCTCCAGGTTTATGTGCTCCCCAAATGAACGGGAAGAAAAAAGAAAGGCAGCAGGGGAAGGGAGCTCTAGAAGTTGCTCCAGTTTCAAGTCAGGACCTGCCACCTCGATTCCCCCTTGGGCTGCAAAGTAATTCCAAAGCACTCCTCTCACTGACCACACTTCCCAGTGGTATGAATGGCTCTGCCCACTCCTGTCCTCCTGGCTTTGAAGTGTTGATTTTAAAGCACTTTGCTCTAGAGGAGAAATCTCCAGAGCTTCTGGATGAGCCACAACAAACCCAGCTCCTTCTCCAAAGGAGGGCCACGAGGATGGTCAGAGGCTGGAGCACCTCTCCTGTAAGGACAGACTGAGAGAGTTGGGGTTGTTCAGGCTGGAGAAGAGAAGGCTCCCAGGGCATCTTCTGGTGGCCTTCCAGGATCTGAAGGGGGCTACAAGAAAGCTGGGGAGGGACTTTTGAGGCTGTTGGGTAGTGGTAGGAGTGGGGGGAATGGGTCCAAACTAGAGGTGGGGAGATTGAGATGAGAGGTTAGGAAGAAGTTGTTGCCCAGGAGGGTGGGGAGACACTGGCCCAGGTTGGCCAGAGAGGTGCTGGAAGCCCCATCCCTGGACATTTGGAAGGCCAGGCTGGCTGGGGCTGTGAGCAACTGATGTGGTGGGAGGTGTCCCTGCCCATGGCAGGGGGGTTGGAACTGGATGATCTTTGAGGTCCCTTCCAACCCTGACAATTCTATGATTCTATGATTCCTGGGCTCTGGGTAGGGTGGCAAAAGCTGACAGGAGAGAGGAGTTATTAAGAACCTCGGCTGCTCAGGAATATGCCACATGCAATTACTTTAAATGGCCCAGACCTGCTGCCTGCAGGTGCCTCGTTTCAGGGCTTTAGGATGACTAATGGCTCCATTCTTCTCTGTGAGGAATACACCAGGTTAGCCTTTAACAGACAGGAGGGAACAACACCTGGCAGCAGAACACAAAGAAACAGATGGATGCTCTGGGCCAGAGCCCCTTTTTATAGCTCCCTCCTTGGTTGTGGGGTGGAGAAGTTGAAGACCAGCAGTGCCAAAGCTCAGCAGCAGNTTGAGGCTGGAAGGGACCTCCAGAGCTCATCTGGTCCAACCTCCCTACACCAGCAGGGACATCTCTACCTAGGGCAGGCTGCTCAGAGCCCCATCCAGCCTGACCTTGAAGGACTCCAGGGATGGGGCCTCCACCCCCTCTCTGGGCAGCCCATTCCACTCATCTATCACCCTCATCTTAAAGAACTTTTTTCTACTATCCAGTCTAAATCTCTCCTTTCCCAGCTTAAAACCATCACTCCTGGTCCTGTCATTACAAACCCTTTTGAACAGACCTTCCCCTGCCTTCCTGGAGCCCCTTCAGGTCCTGGAAGGTCACTCTAAGGTCCCCCTGGAGCCTTCTCTTCTCCAGGCTGAACAGCCCCAGCTCTCTCAGTGTCTCCACACCAGAGATGCTCCATTCCCCTGAGCATTTTGGTGCCTCCTCTGGACACGCTCCAATCTGTCCCCATCTTTGTTGCATCTGTTCCTAGTGAGCCCCATCACAGGGACTATTTCAGCACCATCCCTCAGTTTTACTGGGCTCCTTTCAAAGCCTCATCTTGTCTTGCATTACTCACACCTCTCCTCCCACTCCGGGGTGTCTGCAAACTTACTACACATCCTGGGCTCCTTCACTCAAGCCCCCAAACAGTCCTTGTGCAGGAGCCCCTTGTTTTCTGGTGGCTCCTCCCTTGCTTTTATTTTCTGGGTGGGATGAGGCATTTTGGGGAAACCCAATAAACCACCAGATCTGCTATTTGTGATACGTGCTGTACCCAGAACAACTTACCTGGGACCTGCTCCTCCCTTAGTCAACGTCAAGCCTTCAGTGTAGATCAGTTCCCTGTGGTGGAGATGGGAATTCTACTCCTGCTTTGAATCTGGATCCCAAAGCAGAGCTGGTGGGAGGACGTGGCGCTGGTTTCCTGCTGGTGGGTAATTCTGGAGCTTGGGAAATAAACAGAAAGAGACAAAACATTCAAATCTCGTGATAAAACTTGGCTTGCTCTGCCCTAGTCCAGCTGCCACACGTCGCTTCCATTTCTCAGGCTTTTCTCCTTCCTTTTAGTCCCCATTTACTGCAATGTGCCAAGAAAATCGGGTTTTATCACAAAATTGGCCCTTGTCACTCTGCCTATGTCAAAATGCTTCACCTGCTCTTCTTGCCACCCCTCCATCCTCCCCATTTTCCTTCCAATTTGCTCCCTTTGCTCAGCTGGGACCATCTCCCAGTGACTCCAGGCTGCTCCAAGGACATGATTCCACCTAAAAATATCCTAGAGCACCCAATTCTAAGCCATCCTTGTCATGGTTTGCTTTGCGTGGGTCTCCTGCAAGTTCTTTCCTCCCGCAACCCCAAGAATATAGAAGAATTACCTTTTTAATCAAGGAATAATTTCAGCTGGGTAATGAATTGCCTGAGAAATGAATACAGAGGGAGCTGGAGCCCTCCAACAGAGCAGCCTCCAGTTCTGCTCTATTAATGCTCCTGCTGAAATGTGTCAAAGCTCTGCCAGCCTTGGCAGTGTCTGCTCTGGGGTCTCTGCCTCGTGACTGGGAGGGTGAGAAGACAGTGGGGGAAGCATGGCCAGGGCTTGAGGGAAACATCTCCCAAGGGAACTGTGGATTCCCTACATTGGGCAGTTCTAAGACTCAGCTCGAGGGTGCTGGGCCAGCTCAGATAAAAATATATATACAAATAGTTTTGGTTTTTTTACCTTGAAAGTTTGGACCAGATGATCCCTGAGGTCCCTTCCAACCTGGCATTCTAGGATTCTATGATCTCCTGAAGGCCATGGAGCTCTGGCATGGCTGCTTCATTCAAGCTGAGCACAGGGAGCCCATTGTGGGGTTGAAGCTGGACCCGAGCACCTCATGGCTTTGTCTGTAGGCAGCCAGAAACCCACTGAGCTGCTGAGAAGAGGCTGGGACCAGCTGAAATTGCAGCTTCATGATCACACACCAATGCAGGCAACCACCAGAGAAGCCACCATCTCCCAGCCCCCCTCCTGTGCCCATCGGTGAGGAGCTGATCTGAGTAAATATTGGGGGTTTTTGTTGTTCTCTGGATTATCTGCCTGACCTGACTCACAACAGAGATCCACTTGCTGCCAGTGCCATCACAAGAGAGGCAAGTGGGAACATGGGATTGTCCATCTGGCAGTGCCCTGCATCTCCCTGTGCTGCCAGCTCTCTGCTTCCTCAGGCCAACACCAAACTCACCTTTTACTCTTCATCTGTTCACTCTTTTCCATCTCAAATCAGCCGAGGGGGAACCCACCACTGAGAGAGAGCTCAGCAAGTGACCCCAACAAGAAGCTCCTCCAACTCACCCCAACAGGAGCTCTCTTCCAACTGATCAGCTCCTTGTTTCCTCTCCCAAACTGGTGGGTTCCTGGTTGATCTCTCTCCAGCCTCACCCACCACCCCAACCATGATCACCTGGGGGCAGTTGGTTCCTCACACAGGTGGGGCAGGTTCTGCCTCTGGGGCCTTGGGGAACAAAACCTGTTGCTGGGTTGGGACTCCTCCATAGGTCAACTCCAACTTGGGGCCCCAGCACTTCATTCCCTGACCACAGCACCAAGATCATGGCCAGATCTTCAGACAAATCAATTCTCCATCATGGGGGTCAGGAAGAGCTCTGCAGCTGGAGACACTCAGAGCACCAAAGATGCTGGTGGACACCCCAGTAGCGACTGATCCCCACCAGTGGCTGGGGGTGCCACGGGTGCTGTGTCCTACACCAGTGATGGAACCAACAGCCCCAACACAACATCTCCTGCCTGCTTCCTATGTGGGATTTATCCCCCTGCTCCCACTGGGGGCTGGATGCTGAGGACCCAAAATAACTGCCTGTTTTTCCCCAGCTGGGCTGTGCTGGGGAAGGCGGCTGTGACAGATGGCCAAGAAAGCAAACGCTGGTTTTTTATGGCACCTCCATGTGTCCTCCTCTGCTGTCTCCTGCGCTGGGGGTGGGGTGTGGAGAGGGGCTCCTGCTGCCAGCACACGCCTGGAGACAGCAGGAGGGTGGATGGAGCAAGGTGCTGGTCACCTCAGCTCTCTCATGTGGTCTGACCTACATCAAGGCTTTCTACTAAAGGAATTTGTGCCAAGGATGGGGCTTGGGGTGGAGGGTTGGCTTTTGCAGAGCCACTGAACAACACCCCACAACCTGCCTGCTGTTTATTTGACCCTAAAGAGCCAGGAAAACTAGGCCAGGGTCTCCTTCTGCCAGCTACTGTCCAACAATGGCTCTTCTTCTTACAGACCCAACATTAACTGCACAGACACAACCTCAGACAAGCCAAAGCTTTGATAAAAGCCAGTTTCTGAAACTCCTTGATGTGCTGCTGCCTCTTCTCTGTCTTTGCACATGTCACCTTCCAACACCTGCAAGGGGCCTATAGGGAGGTGGGGGAGGATCTGTTCACAAGGGTTTGCAGTGACAGGATGAGGGGTGATGGTTTTAAGCTAGAAAAGGGGAGATTTAGGTTGGACATTAGAAAAAAGTTCTTTAATTTGAGAGTGGTTGATCACTGGAACAGGTTGGCCAAAGAGGTGGTGGAGGCCCCATCCCTGGAGTCCTTCAAGGTCAGGCTTGATGGGGCTCTGAGCAACCTGCCCTAGGTAGAGCTGGCCCTGCTTATTGTAGTGGGGTTGGACTAGATGACCTCTGGAGGTCCCTTCCAACCCAAACCATTCTATGATTCTATGTCACTTGATACCTTTGGGTGAGGGATCACTCACCTCCTCTCCTGGGACACAAATATCATGGCAGCATTCAAGGGGGGCTGGGCTAGTGACAGATGGAGCTCTTGGTCCCTGGTGCACAGGGGAAGTTCTCAGGGAGAGATGCACACTTCAGCAAGAGAAGGGGAGCACAGAGAAGCTGGTGACTATAAACTGCTGTCTCTTGGGTTATGAAGAAAGGCTGAGAGAGTTGGGGCTGTCCAGCCTGGAGAAGAGAAGGTTCCAGGGAGACCTTATTGTAACCTTTGAATATATAACGGGGGCTTATAAGAAAGATGGAGAAAGGCTCTTTACCAGAGCCTGTAGTAAGAGGACAAGGGACAATGGTTTTAAATGGTTGGAATAAATAGATTGGACATCAGGATGATTTTTTTTTTCACAGTGAGGGTGGTGAGATACTTCAACAGGTTGTCCAGAGGAGTTGTCATCACTGGAAATGTTCCAGGCCAGGTTGGACGGGGCTTTGAACAACCTGGTCTAGTGGGAGGTGTCCCTGCCGTGGCAGCAGGGGGGTGGAACGAGATGAGTTTTGAAGGTCCTTGTCAACTCAAACCATTCTGTGACACCTTGGAGGAAGCAGGAATGGCCCAGGCAGGAACCACAGCAGCCCGTGCAGGTGTCTGCTGCTCCAGGCTGAGGCTCTCTTTCCATGGCAGGAGGGAAACTCTCCTGCTGAGCTGCTGGGCTGCCAGGACACCAGCTCCTTTGGCAGCTGCCTGCTGTGGGAGGCGTGACTGACATCTCTGTTTGGCACAGTGTCTAGCTGCCTCATGCTTCTGCCTTCTTGTTGCACTTGGCAGCTCCCCCCCTTCTCCCTCTGTTTCTCCACCAGGAGATCTCACACTCCTCTGCCTTGGCAGCAGGTAGACAGACGAGGAGGGGTGGACAGATCTAGGGAGAGCTCAGCCATGGCTCTCCTGTCTCTCCCTGCCTGGGATGGACAAAGAGTCTCCCTGAGCTCGAGAATCCCTGAGTTCAATGATCTGGTATTGAGCACTGGGGATCACTGGTGTTTAAGGCAGCCAGAGCCTCTTTTCCTAAGATCATAGAATAGTTTGGGTTGGAAGGAACCTTTAAAGGTCTAGTGCAACCCCCCTGCCATGGGCAGGGACATCTGCAACTAGAGCAGGTTGCTCAGAGCCCCGGCCAACCTCACCTGCAATGGTTCCAGGGATGGGGCAGTGACCACCTCTCTGGGCAACCTGGGACAGGCTCTCACCACCCTCAGAGTCAAAAAAAACCCATAGAGAAACTGAATTCAGAGAGGCTGGGGAAAAATCAGTGTCACACCAGGTGACAGAGCTATGAGCTGGACTTATTGTAGGGGGGCTGGACTAGATGACCTTTAGAGGTCCCTTCAAACCCAATACATTCTATGATTCTATGATTCTATCTATGATTTCCATTGTGATCTGGGAGCCCTCACGTGCCTGGGGAGCCCCAAAGGGCTCTGCACAGCAGCTTCTACCCTCTCAGCCCTGAGGACCAGGAGACCACAAGTGAAGGATGAGCAGGTGGCTGCAGCTCTGCTTTGGGCTCTCCAGCTCTGTGCCACCTCAAAGCCCTGGGAGAGGTAACTCAAGCTCCATCTAAAGATGGTTCAGGAGAATAAAGCAGTGGTGGGCAGCTGTGAAGGTGAGGGAGCAAGGCAGAGATGATGACAGGAATGGAGTAGAAGCACAAGGTACAGAGAAGCAGGAGCTGGAGTGCACCCACACACCCAGGCCCAGCAGCAGGAGCATTGAAATGGAAATGACTTGCTATTTACAGTGCCAGCATCCTTCCTGCTCCCCCCACGGAGCCAGCCTGGGAACAGGGATGCTGGGAGGCTTAAGGATGCCATGGGGAGCAGGCTGAGCACCCTCATCCTCTCTGGACAGCACAAAACCTGTGATGAAGAGGAGCACACTCATGATGAAACACATTCTGACCTCCCCACCTCCCTGCACCACTCCTTAGGCATCCAGGGGCTCAGGACCAAGGCAAGGTGGGAGCCACAGAGCAGAGCCATGGTTCCCTCCAAGTAGCAGGACACTCCAGGAGGTGTTCCAGACCTCCCTAGAAGTCCCTGGTGGTTATTCTGAGGCATTATTCTGCTATGCAGGGAGACACACACGTGGGAGTGCCTAAAAGCACAGCCAGCCCCTGACCCAGCTTCATTCACCCAGAGCTTTGGCAGCAGAAAAGGAACATGATCCCACCCTGTGGCTGCACCCCCCTGGGCCCCGGGGATCACTGGGTGTTGTAGGAGCCAGGCACCCGTCCAGCTCCTCAGGGCCAGCATCTGCTGAGAGGTGCCAATGAGCAAGAGCTGAGGCTGAGCTCTGCTAGGAGCCTGCACCCTCTCTCTGAGCTGTAGAGCAGCAGCTCCTGGTTGTGGAGACCTCCCATCTCTCACCAGTCCCTTGGTCCACACTTCCCAGAGTGTAGGGCAATGTCAAGGTCAGGGATGTACCCCCAGTGCCTGGCAGAGAGCAGATGATGGGTCTTTTGAGAGCAGAGCTTCAGGACAGCACCCAGGTCTTCATCTCTCTCCACGTTGTCACACAACAAGGACCCAGACATGGAAAAGGGTCTGTAAAGACACAGAGAAAGCCTGGGAGGGCTGGCTGGAGACTCTGGAGGCCTGTGGAATGGTGGGACTAAGCTCTCTCTGCAAAGCTTTGAGCTGCAGGGGTCCTTGATAATCTCCCATTCTATACCTTCAGGTCTGCATCTGGGTCTTTGATGTGGCACCCTGCAAGCTGGATGGTGAAGAGTTAACTGTCCCTTGGGATGGGGCTCAGGCTGGCAGCAAAGCAACTGCAAAGTCCTTGTGTAGAAAGCTCCTTCAGCTACTCCAGGTCCTTTTCTTTCTGCTCTTTCCCGCTAGGAACAGGGCTGGAGGGTGGAGGCAGGAGAAGGAAGGAAGAAAATGACTTTAACGAGGCATTGCCTCTCTGGGCAGAGCACCGGAGCAGCCTCCTACAAGTCATAGAATCATGGAACCATAGAATTGTCAGGGTTGGAAGGGACCTCAAAGACCATCTCATTCCAACCCCCCTGCCATGGGCAGGGACACCTCCCACCACATCAGTTGCTCACAGCCCCAGCCAGCCTGGCCTTCCAAATGTCCAGGGATGGGGCTTCCAGCACCTCTCTGGCCAACCTGGGCCAGTGTCTCCCCACCCTCCTGGGCAACAACTTCTTCCTAACCTCTCATCTCAATCTCCCCACCTCTACTTTTGACCCAGTTCCTTTTGGAAAAAAAACCCTTTGAAGCAATGAAGCTACAAACTTGGAAGCAAGAGGTTTTTCAGCCAGGTATTTGGGTCCACCTGGCACAGCCCAACCACCTCCCCACTCTTCTCCTGCCCTTCCTACACCCTCCCGAGTGTTCACACCAACTCAAACAGCTCGTACCAGCTCCCAGCCTGGAGACCTGGGGGTTGTTCTCTAATTGGGCTGTCCCAGGCCAGATGGCTGGAGGTCAGGGGCTGGCTGGGGGGCACTGGGTGTGCTCAGCATGAGAGCTGGAGGGGCTGGCCAGATGGAGCATGGCTGGGCAACAATTTTTCACGCAGCCGCCTCTTGTTTCTGCAGCACTGGCTGGGAGGGTTCCCAGGGGGTGGCCTGAGACCTGACCTGCTCCATCCTCCTCTTCTCTCCTGCATGGTACCCACACTCATTCAAGGCAGGTTCTTGTCTGTTTTCCAGCTCTCCCTGACCCTTCTGAAAGAGCTGCCACCTACACAACTCCCACGCTGCAGCACAGCTCACTGCAGAGCTGAGCACGTGGAGGGCACAAACCTCTGCAGGGAGGGAAAGGCCAGTCACTTGGCCAAGGGCAGCATCTCAGCCCCTGATCCTGCAGCTCCTTGGATGAAACAGAGCCAGGTTTGAATAAAACAGAGCCAGCTTGTTACACAAGAGCAGAGACTGTGTGAAAAGGAAGCCCTGTCTTGAAGCAATGCTGTTGTCCATCATTGCAAGGTCCTCTCGTGTTCTCCTGGGGCAGCTGGAGCCCAGTTGTGGTTAAACAATATGACAGCTTAAAATCATAGAATGTTTGAGGCTGGAAGGGACCTCCAGAGCTCATCTGGTCCAACCTCCCTACACCAGCAGGGACATCTCTACCTAGGGCAGGCTGCTCAGAGCCCCAGCAAGCCTGACCCTGAATGTCTCCAGGGATGGGGCCTCCTCCCCCTCTCTGGGCAGCCCCTTCCACTGATCTATCACCCTCATGTTAAGGAACCTTTTTTTAATATCCAGTCTAAATCTCTCCTTTCCTAGCTTAAAACCATCACTCCTGGTCCTTAGGGTGGAAAGAGCTCAGGATCTTTTCTACTTGCTCTGGGCTGCTTGATAACTGGGTTGCTTCAATCATGGTTTCCCCATCTCAGTGATGCTCAAAGTCCTGTGCTACAGTCCTGAGTCTGATCCTGGCTGTGACTCCATTCCCCTCCTCAGTCTCTGGACCTCACCACCCTTCCCTCCTGCTTGCACCATTGCAAGGCAATAAAAAGCCAGGATTTTTGGTGGCACAATCCACACCTTACCATGGCAAAGAGGGGGGGGCCTGTGCCCCTTCAAAAGGCTCTCAAGAAGCTCAACTTGTACCAGAGGTCTGTCAAAGTGTGCTTGGGATGAAGATACTGCCAGTGAGTCACCACTTGCCAGCCAGAAGCTCCACTCACGTAGGACTCCTGCAACACAGCACAGCCAGGGAGGGCACTGGGACTTCCCACAGGAAAACAAGAGCAGATGATGGATATTGGTCTGTGCACGCAGCTCTGATGCTCCTGGGCTGTCACAGGTCTCATCAGGCACAAGCAACCCCTGTCCTGGGTGTGAATCATCCCACAAGTCTCAGTGCAGCCCGGTTGTAATCCCTGTTTAAGGTTTCTGCTGCCTCCTCCTTTCTGTATGGATGATGCCCACGGTCTGTAGAAGATGCTCTGGCTTTGCTGGCAGAAAGTTACAGCTTCAGCCTTTCACCCCCAGGACAGTGCGAGGAGGGACGGGGAGCTGAGATGGGGTCTGGGTTGCAGCTCCTAAAAGAATTAAAAGGAATTAAAGATGAGAAGTGGGGAACTGCTCCTCTACAGGGACGGACTAACCTAGAAATCTTCAGCCAGGAGGGGAGTTAATGCTAAGAAAGAAATGGTTGAGGTTTGTAAGATCTTCAGACAGTGAGCAGGGAATAAATACTGCTCCTTCCTCACCCTTCAAGAGCTGGAAAGGTGGAACTCAGAAGAGATGAAAAATCAGCAGGGGCAAAAGCAATAAATGAGTGTGGTTGGGGGAGCCAAAGCCACTGACCAAGAGACTCAGCATGGGGTGAGATGCACCCACTGAAATCTCCTCCCTAGGACTTTAAGCTGTAAAAAAATCATAGAATCCCAGCATGGTGGGGGTTGGAAGGGACCTCTAGAGGTCATCTAGTCCAACCCCCCTGCTAAATCAGGTTCATTGAGGGCAGGTCACACAGGAACACGGCCAGGTGAGTCTTGAAAGTCTCCAGAGAAAGAGACTCCACAACCTCTCTGGGCAGCCTGGGCCAGGCTCCAACACCCTCACAGTAAAGAATTTTCCTCTCATGTTGAGGAGGAACTTCTTGTGTTCCAGTTGATGCCCATTTCCCCTTGTCCTATCACTGGGCACCACTGAAAAGAGACTGATTGCTTCATTTTCCTGACACCCACCCTTCAGATATTTATAAGCATTGATCAGATCCTCCCTCAGCCTTCTCCTCTCCAGCCTGAACAGCCCCAGGGCTCTCAGCCTTTCCTCATGCAGAGAAGTTCCAGTCTCTTAATCATCCTCAGAGCCTCCACTGGACTCTCTCCAGTATTTCCCTGATCTGCTCTTGCTGAGCCAGCAGAGCCAGACTGTCAATCTCTGCTCTATTACTCACATTCCTGGAGAAGCCACAGATCTGGGGGCAGCTGCCCAGCCACGTGCCCTTTGCTGTGTCCTCACCCCCCGTGCTGCTCAGCCCCAGCCCTGGCAGGAGCTGATGGATTCCTCACACCCCCCCTTGGCTGACGCGGGGCAGCCTCGCTGTTATTTCAGGACAAGCTTTCCATGAATAACTCCCCTCATCTGCCAAACCCAAATTAAAATTTGCTGCCAACAGCCATGAGCCCTCCCCCCTCCCGTTCCTCCCTCTCTTCTTGTCTTTTTTATTTATTTAAATTTTTTTGGGATGATTTCCTGCGTGAAGATAAAACAGGGATAAATCCAGATTGTGCTTTAAACATTGGCCCACACGGGCTGGGAAACAAAGGACACCACGATTCAAAGTGTTGCTGTCCCATCAGCACCTGGGCATGGCAGCTTCTAGGGGATTTTAAACAATCCTTTCAGATTTCCTAATGAGTCTGTAACATGAGGAAAAAGTCCTATAGCTTGTGAGCCCCAGACCCAGAGATGTCCTGCAGGGCTTGGTATTGATGCCTTTCAAAGTTCATGGAAGAAGTGACCTCCCAGTATCTGAAGGTAAAGGCAAGGGAAGGTCTGTTCAAAAGGGTTTGTAATGACAGGACCAGGAGTGATGGTTTTAAGCTGGGAAAGGAGAGATTTAGGCTGGAGATTAGACAAAAGTTCTTTAATCTGAGGGTGATAGATGAGTGGAATGGGCTGCCCAGAGAGGGGGTGGAGGCCCCATCCCTGGAGTCCTTCCAGGTCAGGCTTGGTGGGGCTCTGAGCAGCCTGCCCTAGGTAGAGATGTCCCTGCTGGGGTAAGGAGGTTGGAGCAGATGACCTCTGGAGGTCCCTTCCAGCCGCAAATATTCTATGATTCTAAGTCTGTTCCCAGCTATGGTGTGAACCCACAGCTCTGCATGAAGCTTTAAGATTCCTACTCACCAATTTTTGGGCCGCTTTAGGAGACTCCCAGCCTGCTTTCCAAGGTAAAAAGGTGCTTGTTTTCTCTAGCCATACCTGGCACTTTTTTCAGAGTGCTGGGATGCCCAGGCAGAAAATTCCTTGCAAAAAAGATCTGGTGTTGAGATTTCATAAAGTCATAGAACTGGTTGGAAGGGATCTTAAAGACCATCCAGTCCCAACCCCCCTGCCATGGGCAGGGACACCTCCCACTCCATCAGTTGCTCACAGCCCCAGCCAGCCTGGCCTTCCAAATGTGCAGGGATGGGGCTTCCAGCACCTCTCTGGCCAACCTGGGCCAGTGTCTCCCCACCCTCCTGGGCAACAACTTCTTCCTAACCTCTCATCTCAATCTCCCCAGCTCTACTTTTGACCCATTCCCCCCACTCCTACCCCTCCCCAACAGCCTCAAAAGTCCCTCCACAGCTTTCCTGTAGCCCCCTTCAGATCCTGGAAAGACCTATGGGGACTGATAACATGAGATGTGAAATCCAGAGAAAAGGAGAGAACATTGGGGAATGCACACAGAGAGCCCAGCAAGCCCAGATACAGCAGATGACAGGCTCTGCTATGGCCACCACTCTGATGGTGAGACTGTGAACACTTCTACCCCAGCTCAATCTCTCTCAGGAGTCACTGACAGCACATGGAAACTCCAAGGAGCCCGATGTTCAAGCCTCACAAATGGAAACAACTGACACGCTGCCTCCTCCCAGGTCTTCATTTATGAAAAATTCATCAAGAACCAAATTCAGCCTTTCCTTGCCTGTAGCACTCAGCTCGACGTCAGCCTGGCAGCAGGGCACACAATGCCTTGGATCCCTATAGATCTCTTATTTTTATGACATTTAATCCTTCCCATTTTAACCCTCTCTGGCCTGTGTGTTGTCTTACAGGGCGGCCACAGACAGGTAGATACTTGTATAACCAGCATTGACACTTTCCTCATCTCTTTTCTCAATTATTTTCAGACTTCCAGATCTGGTGGTGGTTTCACTGAGTGGATTTTCCTTCCCTGAATTTGTCTAGTTTTTTTGACATCATTGCCCCATCCCTGGAGGTGTTCAAGGCCAGGTTGGATGGGGCTTGGAGCAACCTGGTCTAGTGGGAGGTGTCTCTGCCTGTAGCAGGGGGTTGGAACTAGATGAGCTCTAAGGTTCCTTCCAACCCAAACCATTCTATGATTCTCTGATATAAACTTCTACCACCCTAACAAGAAAAAAAAATTCCACAGGCCAACTCTTCTCGTGCATAGCATTTCCCAAAATGTGAGTCCTCCTGTTGCCAGCTTTGGCTCCAAAGGACACTCTGCCACTGCTGAAATTTTTTTTTAAATCCCCAAACACACCATATTCTGGTATAGATGGTCTGGCCCAGAGTTTTTGGCAGGTGTTCCTTGAGGCAGCCGTAATCATTCATTTAAATCTCATTTATTTTTATTTTAGAAGGCTCCTTAACAACATCAAAGATTTTTTTTCCCTGCACCTCCCTGGAACTGTGTGCATATTGCCATGGCAACCATACCAGAGATTTTTGTGGTCCCAGACCTATTTTATTGGTTATTAGATATCTGTGCAATAAATATATATATATATAGCTTTGTTCTCCCATCTGTCTGTTCCATCTGCTTATTTCCAAGTGAAATACAACCACTTGGCTCAGCCACAGCTTTCTCTCCTTCCTCATGGGATCGGCTAAAGGAAACAGGGATGCATCTGCTGGTGGTCATGGAAGTGATGAAGGGAAGGAGGAGGAATGAAAGACAACCCTGTGGGCATGAACCTGACCATGACATGTGTGGAAAAACCAATGAACTGTGATGACAACACCTGCAGGGTTCAACCAGTTCTTCCTCAGAATCCAAGTCCCTGGTCACTATAGCTGGGCTGCCCCATTACTCATTATCTCCCAGGCATGAAGGGGAGGAGAAGCTCAAGGGGACCGTGGCCAACACAAACCTCATTTGCTCCTGGTGGCCCAGCTGTGGCTCAACCCCAGCTGACTGGTTTCCTGCCACTGGGGAAGTCAAGTCAAACGTGGTGTTACTGGTCAGTGAGCAGGAAACCCATCACAGCTCAGCTCCATCCGTTAAGAGACCTTTCTACCTCCTCCAAAGAGGAGCAAACCATCACCTCATCCCAGGACACGCTGTTCCAGGGAATGGGAAAACACCAGCAACCAGCCCCTTGTGCCAAGCCGACGGTGTTCCTGCAGTCATCTGCTGCAGATCTGAACCCACGCCCGGAGCTATTTGACATGCCCCATCTGAGGGACTAATTCCTTCTGGCACTGTCTGCCTGGCCCGCCCACCCCCAGCCTCCTCTGGGTGAGAGAGGACTGGTTCCCAGCCCCCTCACATTATTGGAGCTGTCGCTGGTTAATTATAGCGCTGCAGTTCAACTTGACGCTTCCCCGGGGGGGACAAACCACACTCAGGCTAAAAGCAGCTCCCAACTGAATGCTTGGGGAGCCTCCTGCTAGAATTGAGCTTATGACTCCATCAGCCAGGGTGAGACATTCCCTACCCCTCCTTGAGAGCTCCCACGAGACTGGAGCTGCACCTTCTGCTGGAGAGCCCATAGCTGCACTTTCTCACCCTACAGAATGAATGGTTCTTCTCACCAGATGGGAGCCACAGTTTCCTTGCAAGAGGTGTCAGGTTGGTCCTCAGCTTTCTCAATGGAAATGTCTCCTTGCCTGCCTCCCCGGCAGCTCTGAATCTCTCAGTGCAGATAGAAGGGGCAGGGAGGACACACAGCCTTGTCTCAGAGCTCAAAGCAGAGAGTGATCTTCACCACAGCCTCTCCCACTTGCCCAGAGAGGTGGGAGAAGCCTCATCCCTGGAAACGTGCCAGGTCAGGTTGGACAGGGCTCTGAGCAACCTGCTCTAGTTGAAGTTGGCCCTGCTCACTGAAGGGGGGTTGGACTAGATGACCTTAAAGGTCCCTTCCAACCCAAAGCATTCTCTGATTCTATGCTCCACCCAGCTTCCACCTGACCAGCAGGGCAAGGCCAGGCTGACTCGGTCATAGAATCATTATGGTTGGAAAGGGCCTCTAGGATCATCAAGCCCAACATCTCCCTAACCACTAGACCATAGCCTCAAGTGCTACATCTACTCATGTTTTAAACCCCTCCAGGGATGGTGACTCCACCACCTCCCTGGGCAGCCTGGTCCATCAGAGCCTCATCAGTCGAGCTCCCCATTTCTCACAGGCTGGAAAAACTCTGCTGCCCTTTGGCTGAAGCAAATCAAGACTCTCAATCACACAACCATGACCACCAAGCCTGGGGGACCCGCACACCCCTCTCCAGGAGGAAGGAGTTGCTATGCAGTTGCTAAGCAAGTGGTCAGGTCAAGTGAGAAGAAGCGAATGAGAAACAGATGTGATGTTGACACTTTCCATCCTGTAGCAATATCCTCCAGCTAGGTTGCCCCTTTATCTCCTCTGATATCTGCTTCAAATGCAAAACAAAGCACAGCAATCAAGCCATCAACTTGCTCAGGGCAAGAGCATGGAAAACAAAAAGAACCTGAGGTAGACAGTAGCATGGGGAAAGGCTTGAGGATCATAGCCTGGAGCTCCTGACACAAGAGCATCCCTTTCCCTCCACTGCTAAGGAAGATGTTGCTTTGTGAGGGGTTTTTTTCCAGGAAAATGAGATCTAATGGCTCAAATGTGCCAGAGGAAACTCACAAGCTGTTTGAAGAGTGCTTCAGAAAGTGCCTGGTGCCATGTGAGTCTGTGTCCTTCCAACTCAGCATCACAGCCTGGCAACTAAAGCCAAGGGAGGTCCAGCTATGTGCCCTCTGCCACTTTCAACTGGTTGGAAGCATTTTTCTCAACACCTCCTGAGCAATCACCATGAGAGAGCTCACAGCATGCTCAGCAGGACACAAGTCTTCCAAGAAAAAGCAGAAAAGAGGCAATAAATGAAAAAGAAGAAGAACAGGTGAAAATTGTCTAGCTATGGTTGAGAAGAGCCATTAGACCAGGAGATGAGGGGCTGTGCTTCAGCTCCTGGCTGCTCTGCCAAATTTGCATAAACAACCCACAGTAATTATAATTTCATCTTGAATAGGTATTATTTTCATTGTGACTGCTCTTCCTGCTCACCACTAATGGGAGACATCACAAAAGAACAGTGGAGCGGGAAGGCTGGTGATGACTTTGGCCTTTCCTTCCCCCACCCTGCTCACATGCCCCAGCAGACCCATTTTCTGGTTGACCCAACCTGGAGCTTTGTGCAAAGCCAAACAAACGATGCAGTCCTCAAATAATTATAGCCACTAAGTGGCCATGCAAAGAACCCAAGCACCTTCCTGCCTGGGGTGACTGGAGGACTCAGCAAAGCTGCTTCAGAACATGCTCCCAATCACTCATATGGGCACTCAGTGGGGTGCTCCAGGTGGTTCCACTTAGAATCAGAAATTGTTTTGGTTGGAAAAGACCTTTCAGATCATCAAGATCAGCTGTTAACCCGTCCCTGCCAGGGCACCACTAACCCCTGGCCCTCAGCACCACATCTCCACACCTTGCAAACCCCTCCAGGGATGGGGTCTCCACCACTGCCCTGCCCAGCCTGGCACAGCCCTTCACAGCCCCAAACACCAACAAATTGTTCCTCAGCTCCAACCTCAACCTCCCCTGGGCCAACTTGAGCCCCTTTCCTCTTGTTCCTTGGGAGCAGAGCCCGACCCCACCCGGCTCCAACCTCCTCTCAGGGAGTTGTGCAGAGCCAGAAGGTCTCCCCTGAGCCTCCTTTGCTCCAGGCTCAACCCCCCCAGCTCCCTTAGCTGCTCCTCACCACACTCCTGCTCTAGACCCTTCCCCAGCTTTGTTGCTGCTCAGACAAACCAACGTGGCTCTCAGAGAACTTAACCCCACAGTAACCCCCCCAGAGAAATCCCACCAGGGAACACCTACCCTCAGCTCAATCCTCCCTCAGGGAAACCCCTGCCAGGTCACAGGAGGAGCTTTATACACCCTCAGCGAGGCGTGGCCCAAGGGGATTGGCTGAGAGCTCTGGCAGTGGCACTGGATTGGTCAGCTCCCCTGTGGAGAGACCAATGGGGTTGCTCCTTGGAGGCTGCAGCTCTGGGAGAGCCTCTGCCATAGCTTGATATGAGGAGATGGTGGCCCTGGGGGGTGTGGAGGTACTTGAGGAAGGTTGGGAACACCAGGATGGGGGTGAAAACGCTTAAATGGGACTTTTGAGGGGGAGAGTGGGTGCCTGAGGCACTCAGGAGGTGAAGTGTCTTCTGCAGAATGGGTGTTGGTGGCTCCCGTGGTGGGGGTTGGGGTCTGCAGGATGCACAAGAGGCCACCAGGCTCTGGGGATGAGCACTGTGGGCTTGGGGAGGGTCCACAGCCACTCCATGGCTCAGAGCAGTGGCTGGAGGACATCATTGCTGCACCAGGGCCACTGCTCCTCAGCTCAGCTGGGCTGGATCCAGCCTGGGCTTTCCCCTGAATCCCTTCTCCTCCTGGTGATGCAGTGGAAGAGGGCCTGGTGTAGGATACAGTGGTTGGGATCCTAGTGAAGGCAACTGCCCCACTTTCAATAACTTAATTCTCGTTGTTTGATAGCCTGGTGTCCAGCCTGAAGCCTCTGGGCTGTGAGTTGCACTGATTTCATAGAATCAGAGAATGTTTGAGGCTGGAAGGGACCTCCAAAGGTCATCTAGTCCAACCCCCTACACCAGCAGGGACATCTCTACCTAGGGCAGGCTGCTCAGAGCCCCAGCAAGCCTGAGCTTGAAGGACTCCAGGGATGGGGCCTCCACCCCCTCTCCGGGCAGCCCATTCCACTCATCTATCACCCTCATGTTACAGAACTTTTTTCTACTATCCAGCCTAAATCTCTCCTTTCCCAGCTTAAAACCATCACTTCCTTGCTTGCCTTCCAGTGGACATGGCCAGTCATTCCTCAGCATCATTTCAGGGACCACTTGCTGCCCCTCTGCCTTCTCTGACCTCATGCTTGACCTCTCAGTTCTGTAGAGGGAGTGGTCCAGGCTTTCCAGATGTCATCTACCCCCTCTAGTTCGGCATCTTTCAAGGCATGATGCTCCAAAGTGGCCAATCTCCAGCTGAGAACTCATCAGCAGTGAGCAAAGTGCACTCATCATCTCCTGCATCCTATATATGATAGTGAGGATGCATCCTGCATATATCTTTGGAGGAGAAAGAGAAGACCATGTTGCTAGTGGATTTTTGGGGCTTGAAAGATAAACAAAGTTACCTTCAATGAATTGCTTCCTACTGACAGCAGCTGTCAGGGCAGCCCTTTGACCATCCCCTTTCAAACCTCGACTCCACTGGAGGCAGTTGGAGCAGCTCTGCAGTTATTCATGTGCTGGGGAAGATCAAAGTGAATCACTTCCATGATTTATTGTCTGCAGAGAAAAATCTTTACATCTCATCTCTTCAAAGAGGACGGTCTCCAGTCAGGGATCAAAGCACTGTCAGGGAGATGTTCTCCTCTGGGGAGGGCTCAGGACTGAGCTTCTCACTTCCTTGGAACCTTCTGGCAGGAGCTCTCTGTGACACAGAGGACCCCAAGAGTGAAAAGGATTCTGGCATGATTTTGGAGCTTTTCCCAGCCTTTCCTGCAAGCTCGTGTCACCAAGGACCTGCAGCTCAAAGCCAGCTTGGTCCTGGTAGCAGCTGCTACCATGGCAGTTTACCCTTGGCATTGCCAACCAGGCAGTCCTTTCTCCTGGAAATCACAACTGGTCTGTGGTCAAGGAGGAGTCCTCAGCTGCAGCTGGACTGAGGATTGTGAGAAACAGGGCAAGAGAGAACAGGCTGCTGAAGGCAGATGTGACATCTGACAGCCTTGATCTTGGAGCTATTGGCCCCCTTGGAGATCATCTCAGAGACAACAGCTTGAGTCGTCATTTGATGCAGCTCCATGGGGACTTTTACCTTCTCCCTCTGCACCTGAGGTAACCAATCTGCATCTCCTGAAGGTGCTGGGTGAGACACAACCTCAGAGTTGGGCTTGTCCAGCCTGGAGAAGAGAAGGCACCAGGAAGACCTTATTGCAGCCTTCCAGTACTAAGGGGGCCTGGGGAGGGACTTTTCACAAAGGCCTGTAGAGATAGGATGAGGGGTGATGGGTTCAAACTGAAAGAGGGGAGGCAGATTGGAAATTAGAAGGAAATTCTTCACTCTGAGGGTGATGAGACCCTGGCACAGATTGCCCAGGGGGGTTGTGGATGCTCCATCCCTGGAGGTGTTCAAGGCCAGGTTGGATGGGACCTTGAGCAACCTGGTCTAGTGGAAGGTGTCCCTGCCATGGCAGGGGGGGTGGAACTGGATGATCTTTGAGGTCCCTTCCAACCCACCCCATTCTATGAATTATGTGGGCAGATGTTTTCATGGATCAGAGTTGAACGTGCTGTGTGAGGTGTGGGGACGTGCTCTTCCCTAGATCCCTGGTGACTTGTGATAAAATCCATCTCACACCCTATAAGCAGCAGAAACAACCTGATCTTCCCACTGGAGGCTCTTTGCCACACATGCAGGTGCACTCCATGGATGTGCAGTGGAGTCAGGATCCACGAGCTGCAGTGAATTGATACAAGGCTGTCATCGAGGCATTTCTACCTCCATTGGATTATGTGGTTTTAATAGGAAAGGAGCAATTGCAGACACTCAGCCTCAGAACAAGTCTTGCTTAAGGCTGGGGTTGCACAAGCAGACACTGGAACTACAAATTGTAAACTGAACTCACAGTGACCTCGAGATAGGAAGTGTATCATAAACTGTCACAAACAGCAGCACTCACAGCATCTGCTATAATTACTTGGGTTTGTTTTGTTTTCATTAAAAAGCTCCAATTGTGTGTTAAGTAGTTGGTGATTAGATACTTTCTAAAAGTGGTTTTATTCAGCATCCCCAGAATCCACAGGGAAAAGCATCTCCTGCAGGGCCATGCTCACCTGGAGACCCCGAATTTCAGGGAGCACCAGGAGCAAAGCAGCAGCAAAGCCTGAAGAAGAGGAGGGGATAAAATGAGCAGTAAAGAGGCAGAGCTCTTCTTGGCAGAAGAAATTCCCACTCCTCCTTCCAGCTCCACCACATCCATCCTTCTTGTGGCCTTCCAGGACCTGAAGGGGGCTACAAGAAAGCTGGGGAGGGACTTTTGAGGCTGTCGGGTAGTGGTAGGACTGGGGGGGATGGGTCAAAAGTAGAGGTGGGGGAATTCACATGAGAGGTTAGGAAGAAGTTGTTGGCCAGGAGGGTGGGGAGACTCTGGCGCAGGTTGGGCAGAGAGGTGCTGGAAGCCCCATCCCTGGGCATTTGGAAGGCCAGGCTGGCTGGGGCTGTGAGCAACGGCTGTAGTGGGAGGTGTCCCTGTCCATGGCAGGGGGGGTGGAACTGGATGATCTTTAAGGTCCCTTCCAACCCTGACAGTTCTATGAAGATCCCAGGAATCTGGCCACAGTCACCCTTCATAGGATGGCAGAACTGAGTGTTCCTTGAGAAGCCCTCAGCTGGCTCCAGACCTTTCCCTGGCCTGGTTCTACTGTGAGGTGCCAACCTCTCACTCAAGCCTGGCAGCCTGAAAGAAAGACTGAGAGAAGCTCAGAAATCATGCAAAAATCCCTTTCACTTCTGGGGGCCTCTGTGCAAGTAGAGAACAGTGAGTTTGCCACCAGCAGCTCCAGACACACCAACCCCACTGCCCTTCACTCCACCCACCCACCGTGAGCCTTTCCTTCTGCAGCAGCACCACATGCTAATCAAAAGCCACATCTTCATTTTCTGCCTTCAAACCCACCCCATCCCAGGGGGGAGGACCATGAGCTGCATGGGGGGGTCTTTGATGTTCCTCAGCAGGCTTGGCCCTGCTGACCTGAGGAACCACCTCAAAGGGGCTTGGGCTGCAATTTGCCTCATTATTGGAGCTGATGTGCAGCCTCCCCAGGACACATCCCCTGCGCCCAGGGGAGCTGCCTAATGAGCCATCCCATGAGCCAAGTGGTCCTGCTGGTGTTGATTGGGAAGGGAGCTGGGTTTCAAAGGACCCCACTGGCTCCCTTTGTGTGGAGGCAGTTTCCCCAGGTCGTTAAAAGCAGTGGGTCTGTGAGTCTGCAGAGATGTGATGTTGGAAGACAGGACAGTGTTGGTGCTGCTGGGCAGGGCCACCCTCCAGGGGCTGATTCATGGGGGGCATTGGTGCTGTTCAACACCAAGGTGTCTCCTGCTGTGCTTGCAGGTACAGCTGGGAGCTGATGGTTTTGCAGTGCAGGGGGGACAGGGGGTGTTCACTGAGGGTAAGATCATATAGGGTCTGTCACTTGGGGGTCAGGGATACTGGGGGAGCCTCCAGAGCCCAAGGCAGATGCAGGGATGGAATGACTCAGCCTCTGGAGGGTCTGTCCATCACCACGGGGGCCAGAGTGGAGGGCAGGGATGGTCACAACCTTGGCACTACAGGGAGAGTTTCTCATCTATGTGAGCGTCTCTCCTCTGTGTCATTGAATCATAGAATGGTTTGGGTTGGAAGGGACCTCCAAAGGTCGTCTAGTCCAACCCCCCTACAAGAAGCAGAGACATCTCTACATAGGACAGGTTGCTCAGAGCCCCATCAAGCCTGACCTTGAATGTCTCCAGGGATGGGGCCTCCACCCCCTCTCTGGGCAACCTGTTCCTGTGATCTATCACCCTCATATTAAAGAACTTTTCCCTGATGTCCAACCTAAATCTACCCTTTTCTAGCTAAAACCATTACCCTTTATCCTCTCACTACAAACCCTTGTGAACAGATCTTCCCCTCATCTCCCACATGTTCTTGAAGACACCCTGAGGTCCTTCAGCTCCCTCAGCCCCCCAGCCCAGGGTGCTCTGGTACAGGAGGAGAGTTTCAGCAATTCCTGTGAGCACATAGACAGTGAGAGGTTGTCACGGATACCAAAATGCAATGGAGGACCCAATTCTGCCCTGCTCTCCTCCTCCTCCTCTCCTCCCTTGCCCTGTCACATGGGGGCTGTGGAGGACCCACTACATGTCATAGAATCATAGACTTGTCAGGGTTGGAAGGGACCTCAAAGATCATCCAGTTCCAACCCCCCTGCCATGGCAGGGACACCTCCCACTCCATCAGTTGCTCACAGCCCCAGCCAGCCTGGCCTTCCAAATGTCCAGGGATGGGGCTTCCAGCACCTCTCTGGCCAACCTGGGCCAGTGTCTCCCCCCCCTCCTGGGCAACAACTTCTTCCTAACCTCTCATCTCAATCTCCTCACCTCTAGTTTTGATCCATTCCCCCCAGTCCTACCACTGCCTGACAGCCTCAAAAGTCCCTCCCCAGCAGTCTTGTAGCCTCCTTAAGATACTGGAATACTTAAGATACTGCAGCCAAGCCATCAGCTGGACATCATCTGCTTCTCTCCAGCCTACCAGCCCTGCTCTGCCCCAGCTCCTTCTGTGGTCAAGTTCTTTGAAAACCTCCTGGAGGAACCTGACTTGGGTATGGGGAATTTCACTTTTTGGGCTGCTTTCTGCTCTGCAGAGTCAAAAGACCCTTTGTTGAGAGCCAGCTCCCCCCACCCCTTCCCACCAACTCACAAACAGCCCACGCAGCCAGGGACAGGGGACAACCATGACTCCCACCCACACCCCCCATCATAGACCTGCTAATTACACTTGTTTTGGGATTAGTCAGAGGGAATCTGTTCCCTCCAGGCTGGGCTGAGGAGCTGAACTGGGCAGCAGCTGCTGCTGCCTCCTCGTCACAACCTGTGCCAAGCGAGCAGTCTCCTTACACATTGCTGGGTCCCTGTAGCATGGTCACAACCTCCTCAAAGCCTCATTAGCTTGATTGTGGTTGGGGCTCCAGCCCTGCTGACATATAAATTTGTTCAAAAAGGGGTTTGCAGCCCCCTTTAGGATTTTGCAGAGGGTGGCTGAGGAGGTTGAGCACATCCAGGCTCCACAGCAGAGCCTCAGTGTTCCTCAGTCCCCGTGTCCCAGGGAGCTATGCACAGTCTTCCCCCATAGATTTCACCTCCAGCCTGGCAGAGCAAGTGATGGACCCAGAACTGACCTGCCTGTTCCCACCATCTCCTGTCCTCTGGCTCTACTCCAGGTCTCCACTCTCGCTGGAGGCCAGCACTCCCAGCACCAGCTTTTTCCCTACCTTCATCTTGCCCATGCCAAAGCTGTTTAAACACCTGCAGCAGCCCCACAGAAGAATCTCGTGAGCTGGGGAAGAGCTATGAGGAGCAGCAGACCCAACTTTATAGTTGACCAGTGGCCCTCTTGAGATCTCCTGCCTGCACCTCCCACCTGAAGGCTCCCAACCCCTCCCCTTGGACATCACACACACCTGGCCCTACTCTGCCCCTGCTCCACTTCACCCTCCTCTCTTCTCCCATCTCCAAGGCAGATTCCAGCACTCCTGCATGGGGACTGGCCTTTGTTGGGTTGACTGGTCTGCAGGCAATGGGTCAACCACACAATTTTGTCCTTCACTAGCCCTCAGCAACCTGTTGCCAGCCCAAACTTTCTGCTGACTTCCTTGGGACAGCTTAGTGCTCCTGGAACTACCACCCTGAACACAAGCCCTGCAGCTGGACCACTGCCCCTGCTCTGAGTTTCCTTATTTTACCCCAAGAAGCAGATCAAGCCCCTTCTCCTGCTTGCATTTGGGATCCAGAGCCTATTTCTGCTAAAAAGGGATGTTCTGTGCTGGAGCAGCTCCTCCCGCACTGCATTGCTGCCCTCTCCTGGGCTCTCCACCAGCTGCTGGGCTCAGGAAAGTTTCAGCTCCAGGTGCTAATGTTTTTTTTGAGGCCACGAAGGTGGGAATCCTGCCCAAAGCCCCGTATCCCTGGCTCTCAAAATGCAGAGATTTGAGGCTGAGCTTTCTCCTTCCCTGTCCTATATAACCTTGACCCCAGCAAACTCTTCCCAGCAGCTGCTTTTCCAGGGGTGCAAAAAAAAATGGTGTAGGAAGGAAACTGAGCCACTCCTCAGTGCCAGAGTGACCAGGAATGATGCCCCCCACAACTAAAGACAACCACTTGGTTCAACTTAGGTGCCCTCCTGATAACCACCCAATCCCACCGTGTCTGGATTGCCCCGTGCTGCAGAGAGATGCAAACAGGAGCCAATCTTTGTTAGCAAAAGGGGTGGTTGTAGTCAGAGCTATTTGAGAGGAAAGATTCAGAGAGGAAAGGGGTATCCTTCTTCTCTGCTCCTGGATATTTCAGGCAGCATGAAGTAGCCGGGGACACAAACAATGGGCAGTGGTGGCTGGCAGGGGTTGTCCCTCAGTGGACATCTGGAGGAGATCTCAATAAGTGTCCTTTCTGTCCTCCGGTGTCAGCATCGATCTCATTGATCACAGGCCCAAGGTTTGGGGTCCCAGCAGAGGATGGTGCTCCCTGCATGTGCTCCTCACCACCCCTGTGAGATGCGTTGGTGTCCAGGTGACTGATGTCACCAGCAGGTTCAGCATCAGGGCCAGCCTGGGAGCTCTGCTGGGGGGAACTGGTCACCGTCTTCATCCTCGTGGTGCTTTCTGTCACCTCGGAAGCCCCTGGAGATTTCATCTGGTACTCTCGACAGAACCAGTAACAAGAGATACTACAGAGAGACAGAAAAATGGGAACTTAGTGCCAGGAACCAGCACCATAGCCCTGCATCCACCCAGCACCAGCCCTCAGGACCAGGATTCCCCAGGGCTGTGCCTACCCATCCCTATATGGCTGTATCAGTTATTGTCAAGGATTATCCCAGATTTTTCAGGGGAAGGTCTATTCAAAAGGGTTTGTAATGACAGGACCAGGAGTGATGGTTTTAAGCTGGGAAAGGAGAGATTTAGGCTGGATAGTAGAAAAAAGTTCTTTAACATGAGGGTGATAGATGAGTGGAATGGGCTGCCCAGAGAGGGGGTGGAGGCCCCATCCCTGGAGTCCTTCAAGGTGAGGCTTGCTGGGGCTCTGAGCAGCCTGCCCTAGGTAGAGATGTCCCTGCTGGTGTAGGGAGGTTGGACCAGATGAGCTCTGGAGGTCCCTTCCAGCCTCAAACATTCTATGGTTCTATGGTTCTATGATTTTGGTGTCCTGCACTCTTATTCTGGCACGTCAGATCCTACTGGGGTCACAGCTGGGCTCAGGTTTTCCTCCATCTCCTGTTCCAAGGAGGAATGGAGACCTGGGAGACTCAGCACCAACAAACTGCCCCCCAAAATGTTGCATGTTGGGAGGAGGAGCTCAGACTTACAGGTTGAAGAGGAAGTTCATGATTATTAAAACCACCAGGATGATAAGAATCAGCTTTGGCATCTTGTGCACGATCAGGACACCTGAGGAGAGAGAAATGGGTGGGACTGACTCACAGGCAGAAGTCCCACTGCTAAAGGCCCTGGAGATAATCCTGATGCTAATTCTCCCCAGCCCCAGAGGCAGGCAGGGATGTTGTGACCTACATTAGGCTTAGCAGTGGGGTTGTCAGGGCAAGCTGGGGACACTAAGGTGGAGAGACAGAAATCGGGTTGTTCAGTATTGGTGAGGAGCAGTGAGGGAGCTGGGATCTCTTCTGGGATGGTGATGGAAGGGATGGGATCTACCTGTCTCCACAGGGATCTCCAAGGGCTGTGAAGGTTGCCATGGCCAACACATTTGGCGCAGCTGCTCTGGGGTCCCCCTGGAGTGCCCGTCCTCAGTTCAGAGTCCCCTAGTCCTCTCCCTGTCCTGATGTGTGTACCTTGCTTGTTCTGGTCCTTGTTGACACAGTCGATCGTGGTGCTGGCACCCGGTCCTCTGGTGATCAGACCATCCTTGCAGGGAGTGCAGAATCCCACCCCGTACATCAGGCTGTAGGTCCCAACAGGGCAGAGGGAGCACTGGGTGTTCTTAGGAGGGCTGAACATCCCTGGTGGGCACACAACTGAGGAGAGGACACGGAGAAAGGGCTCAGGTCAAGAAGGACACAGAACTGCTGGAGAGAGTCCAGCACAGAGCCACAGAGATGCTGAAGGGAGTGGAACATCTCCCTGGTGAGGAAAGGCTGAGGGAGCTGGGGCTCTTTAGCTTGGAGAAGAGGAGACTGAGGGGTGACCTCAGGAATGGTGATAAATAGGTAAAGGGAGAGTGTCAGGAGGATGGAGCCAGGCTCTGCTCAGGGACAGCCAGTGATAGGACAAGGGGCAATGGGTGCAAGCTGGACCAGAGGAGGTTCCACATCAATAGGAGAAGAAACTTGTTCTTGGTGAGGGTGCCAGAGCCTGGCCCAGGCTGCCCAGGGAGGTTGTGGAGTCTCCTTCTCTGGAGACATTCAAAGCCCCCCTGGCCGTGTTCCTGTGTGACCTGCTCTGGGTGATCCTGCTCCAGCAGGGAGGTTGGACTAGATGATCTTTGGAGGTCCCTTCCAACCCCTGACATTCTGTGACTGTGATTCTAAGCAGGAGCATTGGCTGCTTGATAAGGTTGTGTTAATGAGTCACCACAGAAAGCCAGGTCAGAAGGGACCTCGGGGATCATCTGGTCCAAACTTTCAAGGCAAAAAAAAAAAAAAGAAAAAAGAAAAACAAGTTTACATGGGATGAGGAATCAGGGAAACTGAGCCCTGATGCTTAAGGCTCAGAATGACCCCATCTACTACATTCCCCAGGCTGGGGAGAGCAGCAAGAACCTGGAAACATGGAGCTGTGCATGGGGAGTGGAAGAGACAAGCAGAGGGGGAAAGAAGAGAGGGGATAAAAGGGGACTCTTGGCTCACTGCAACAGTCGAGACATCTTTGCAGCTGCCTGGTCTGCCCGTAGCCCCTGCTGCACTGGTTGGTCTGCAGGATGCTGACAAACTTGTTGGTGAAGTTGGTGCTGGGGACATCAGCCACAGTGACGTGGAAGGTCTTGTGCTCCTTGAAGAACCTGCTAAGGGTGAGCTGGACCTGGGGAGAGCAGAGTGGGCAGAGCTCAGCAGGGTAACGTTGGGGTCCAAGAGGGAAGCTGAGACCTTCTAGTGGGAGGTGTCCCTGCCCATGGCAGGGGGGTTGGAACTAGATGATCTTTAAGGTCCCTTCCAACCCTGACAATTCTATGATTCTATGACCTTCTTGTGGTGAAAATGTCCTCCCAGCACAGCAGTGTGGGAGCTGTGGCTTGTGAGCCACCAGGAGCTGACCAGGAGCTCCAGCAATGTTCTTCTTCATTCCAGCACCATTGCAGGTAACTGGGCCTGGGGAGGGTGTCCCAGTTCCCCCCCACCCTGTACTGGTACGTTGACCCCAGGGCTTACCTGCCTGAGGTTGTGCTGGACTGTTCTGTGGTAGCAGTCTGTGACCGTCTCCACGTCCTGGGGGTTGCAGACTTCATCCCACTGGGGTCCAAATGGGGACACTAGAGTGGGGAGAGTCACCAGTGAAGCTCAGGCAGCCCCAGCTCCAGCAGGAGATGGGCAAAGCCCTGAACAACTCCAGCCATTAGACACCACTGTCTTCCAAGACCCCCTAATTTCACCACAGCCCCCTCAGCCCTGTGCTGCCTCCCTCTCCCCCCTGCAAGCACAAAGTTCTCAGTGACATCCAGTGATAGGACAAGGGGCAATGGGGACAAGCTGGAACAGAGGAGGTTCCACATCAATAGGAGAAGAAACTTGTTCCTGGTGAGGGTGCCAGAGCCTGGCCCAGGCTGCCCAGGGAGGTTGTGGAGTCTCCTTCTCTGGAGACATTCAAACCCCCCCTGGCCGTGTTCCTGTGTGACCTGCTCTGGGTGATCCTGCTCTGGTGGGGGGGTTGGACCAGATGATCTTTGGAGGTCCCTTCGAGGCCTGAACTCCCCTCACTCCACCCCACAGCCTCCATTGGCCCCCGGGAGCTCTGCTGTGGAGCTTCTGCCTGGAGCTTTTACCTTCTAGCTGGACTTGGACAACAAAATCATCTGAAGGTTTGCTGAGTGAGGGGAAGCAGAAGGTGCTGGTGAGCTGGAGTTTGCAGTGATGCTGGATCTCCAGCTGCTTCAGCTTCTGCTGTAGATGCCACAGGAAACTTTTGGTCCACTCATCCCCACAGAACTTGCCTTGGAAGTGCAGCACTGTGTCCAGGTTTTCAGGCACATGGTAGCCTGTGGGAGAAAATGCTGAAAGGTTCCTGGTTCTCCTCCCTTGCCAAGAGAGAGGTCCCTCATCCAGAGAGCAGAGTGTGGTCCCACCCCTCCTCTCCCCCTTCCTGCCCTTGTTGGGCTTTCCCCCTTGCTTGGTAGCATGGCCCTGGACTCACCAAAGATGCTGTAATGAAACGTTTGGGACACAAGGGCCCCGTGCTCTGTGTAGGAGATGGTGCAGGAGTAATTCCCACTGTCGCCTGCTTGGAAGTGTTGGAAGAGGAGGTGACCCTCTTCAGTGACCGACAGCAACCTGGGGGCTAGAGCAAGAGACAGGAGGGTTGGCAGTGACCACCAGGAGCTGCCTGGTCCAGTTCCTGGGTGTCTGTGTTATGTTCTCCTGGACCACCCCAGGTTTGGTCTCCTTCAATCACTGCTGAGGCTCTACCAGGACTCCCAAAGCTGCTCTTCCCCTCCCTCTCTAACAAGTTGTTGAGGGAAGAAGAGATTAAGAAACCCAGTGGCCTCTCCTCTGCCAGAAATGTCACTACCTGCAAAAGAACCATCCAAATGCCTGGAAACTTCCTTAACAAACCCTCTCAGATCTTATTAAGACAGAAAAAGGGGTAAGTATTACCCTGTACAGTATCACCCCGTAATCTCGTGTCCTTTTTACAGTCCAGCACCCCCCAACCCACCCAATCTCATGGGATCCCAGTCTTCATGTGCCCATCCCCTGCTCCACAGACCTGCTCCTTCCTTGGGTGCCTCTTTCCCCTCCTCCCCCTCTCTTGCCTTATGGTAGCAGAGCCCATCACAGCTCCTTGCTCCTGACTGTGGAGCCGAGAGGAGCCAGGACCTTACCTGCATTGTCCTGCACCCAGTGGTAGGTGGGATCAGCCACCTCCATCTCAGCAGGGCTGCAGGGCAGTGAGTACAGGCTGCTCTCTGTGTGGATGAACACAAGGCCTGGGACAGAGAAAGAGAGACAAGAGTTGTGGACTCATGTGAGGGATTTCAGGCTTGCTGGGGCTCTGAGCAGCCTGCCCTAGGCAGAGATGTCCCTACTTGTGTAGAGAGGTTGGCCCAGATGACCTCTAGAGGTCCCTTCCAGCCTCAAACATTCTATGATTCTATAATTGCAAAAACCAGGCCTGGAGCTGAGGAGGGAGGAGGGTTGGGAAGTCACTGGAGCAGGCTGGGAAACTTTCTGGCATGTGGATGGACCCAGCACAGCTGGAGACCATCCTACAGGGAGACCTGGGGTCGTTTATGTGCTTAGAAGAGAGAAAATGCCACAAGCTGTAGGAATAAGTGGCAAGGATGTGGTGAGCAGAGCTGGTGGAGGCCACAGAGTCAGACTGGGGCATCTCTGCTTGTGTTGGCTGTGACTGGGAAGCCACATTGTCTGCCCGGGTCATTGGCAGAGTGGGCAGCCAGGAGAGGATCCTCTCACTACTTCACCCAGGGAAGAGGAGCAATGATCAGGGAGGTCCAGCAGGAGAGCTTTGCAGATCTCACCTTCATGGTGATCCTGGCTGGAGGTGGGTGGCAGGTGCCAAGGCAGGAACACCATCTCTCCTAGGAGGGAAGCAGAGGGGCAGCGCCCAGGCTTAGCATGGAGGGCACTCACCTCACTCTGGTCTCCTCTCCAAGGCTCCCTTGGCCCTCCAAGGAGTCAGAGCAGGATATATCCACCTCCACACTGATTTACCTGAGCAGCTAGAAAGCACCAGAATCAGGATCCCCAGGGTCCCCAGCACCCGAGGGCTGACCAGAGCCTCTCGCCCCATTGCACAGTGAGGAACAACTTGTTACCATGGCAATGAGGAACCAGCTGCTTCTCCCTGGCACCTTAGTGATGGTTCAGGGGCTGGGCAGCATCATGGCTCCTGCCTGCCTTGGTCACACTCAGCAGGTCTGGGCTTTGTGGGAAGCACAACCCTTCTGGGGAGCATCTGGGCAGGGTAGACTAGGGGAAATACAGCTGAGGACACCCTAGTAGAAGAGATATGGTAGGAGAGGTGATCAGATGGGAGGAGGAGGAGGGAGATGGATGATGAGAGGGCTATGTAAGGCTTTTCTTTTGTGGAAATCCTGGCAGCCCAAGAGGCAGGGAAAGCCCAGAAAGCCTACATTGAGGGTGAGTTAGAATCATAGAATTGTCAGGGTTGGAAGGGACCTCAAAGATCATCCAGTTCCAACCCCCCTGCCATGGGCAGGGACACCTCCCACTACAGCAGTTGCTCCCAGCCCCAGCCAGCCTGGCCTTGAACACCTCCAGGGAAGGGGCTTCCAGCACATCTCTGGGCAACCTGGGCCCGTGTCTCCCCACCCTCCTGGGCAACACCTTCTTCCTAACATCTCATCTCAATCTCCCCACCTCTAGTTTGGCCCCATTCCCCCCACTCCTACCACTCCCCAACAGCCTCAAAAGTCCCTCCCCAGCTTTCTTGTAGCCCCCTTCAGATTCTGAAAGGCCACCAGAAGGTCCCATGGGAGCCTTCTCTTCTCCAGCCTGAACAACCCCAACTCTCTCAGTGTGTCCTCACAGCAGAGCTGCTCCAGCCTCTGACCATCCTCGTGGCCCTTCTCTGGACACGTTCCAGCACCTCCAGATCTTTCTTGTCCTAGGAGCTCCAGAATTGGACACAGTTTGCCCCATAACTCAAGAGGGAGACTCCAGAGTCACCAGCTGTGGAGGGTACCTAGAACTGGCTGTGGAGGAGGTCTGAAAACCAAGAAAACATTGAAGAAAATATGAAATTGTGGTTTTGAGGGGAAATTACATGCACCAAAAATCTTAGAGGGAGAAATGACAGAAGTTGCTGAGCAAAGGAGACCAGGGGGGGCTTTGTATTTGGCAGCTCGGGTGCCTCCTAAGGCAGAGCTCAGCCCAGAGCTTCCAGCAGGAAGGTTGGATCCAAGCCTGGATCAGAATCTCTTTAAGATTGTGTGTATTCCTAATGTTCCTGTTTGTCCTGGAAATGAGATTTAGGTTCCTCTGATTGTCTACTGAGAACTCCAAGTGGGCACTTAAAAAATACACAGAAACTTGGGGAGGGTAAAACTAAAAACTCCTTCTCTCTTGTAACAGTGTCTCTGGAGGTGAAGTGTAGGGGAGGGGGGAGAAGTGTTTTTAGGGTAAATATGTTCAAACCATCCTACTGGCTTGTGAAAAAAAATGTTTACATGAGAAAACAGCATGAGTTAAAAAATAAAACAAGAGAGACCAGAAAACTCCCACCACTTCATTTAAGATACAACAGAGCGTGCAACAACTTGGAGACAGAAAAAAGCCCCAGCAATTAATTATTCTTGGGGGAAATCATGACAAGCAAAGGCAGCCCTCCCTCCCTGTCCTCCCAGAATGATGAAATTATGAGAAAATCAATGAAAAAACCTCACACTTCCCATCCCCATGTCCAGGAGGGGTGGAGGGGTCGGATCCAGCCTCCATCCTCCATCCTCCATCCTCCAGCCCAGGAGAGCCAAAGGAAAGGGTAGGGCTGAGCAAACATCTCCAGAGATTGTTTTCAGGCTGTGCCCCTGGAGAAAGCTTCACCCTGGTGAATAAGGGGATGGATGAATCCTTGGTGTTTCTTTAAAAGGAGAAAAAAAAATATAATCCCCCTACATCCCAGCTCTTAAATTTCTCTGACAGCTTCAGTGTAAATAAACCAGGTCTGGCTTGAGATAAAGCCACAGATTTGTGTGAGCTGCAGGAGGAATGAAGGTTTCCTTTGGATGTATGGTGTGGGATTGTGAGTTGCCTCCTGCCACAGTTGGGGCTTCTCTCCATCATCACCTCTGTTTGCTAAATCTAGGAGCTTGATGGTATCTTTGAGATCTCCACCCTCAAATCTGAGTGAAACTCGTGCTCAAAAGTTATTGCAAGGAGAGCAGCCAGGCTCGGAGTGACCAGGGGTGGAGGATCAGACACAGACCTACCTTCTGCCTCTGGCTTTGTCCCTCCCTGCCCACAGGACCTCAGTCTGTGTGTCCTCACATAGTCCCCTAAAACTCGTTGGATTCCCAGCAATGAACTTAAACCTGGCTAAGGCTGGGGTGTGGCTAAGTCCAGACTCACAAGGAGATGGAGGTGCCCAGGTTTGATCTCTGGTGGAGAGGAAACTTGGCAAACAAATCACCAGCTTCAGCACTGAATAAGAAGGTGCCCTGGGGACTACTGCAGGGCTACAAGAGGACCAAGATCTTTATGACTGTGGTTGGTTCCTATCCATGAGAACCTGATCCTTCTGTGGTGTTTAGCACAGAGAGAACATGCCCCTTTCTGCAGCCCTTGAATCCTAGAATCATAGAATTGTCAGGGTTGAAAGGGACCTTAGAGATCATCTAGTTCCAACCCCCCTGCCATGGGCAGGGACACCTCCCACTAGAGCAGGTTGCTCAGGGCCCATGGAAGCCAGAGCTGCATCTCTTGAGATTGTGATGTCTCCTACAGAGATCCTTTGGGCTCCCACTTCCCCAGAGCAACATCTAGACCAGATCCAAGGAGCACCACCTAGAAATGTTACCATAGCTGCTCTATCTCTTGGTTTCAGACTGGAACCAATGATTTGATGACTATATTCTGCTCTGGGAGTGTTCTCTGCTAGAGACAGCAACAGGCAGCATTGTAGATAGTCAACTAAATGTGTCATAGAATCATGGAATGGTTTGGGTTGGAAGGGACCTTTCAAGACCATCTAGTTCCAACCCCCCTGCCATGACAGGAACACCTCCTAGTAGACCAGGATCAAATTTATTTAGGGTCCAATTGATCTCCCAGCCCCTAGAAGGGCACAACCCAGCATAGAAAGGAATTCCACACTTCAGATCCTATCAGGAGTCAGTTGAACGTGGCTCATTACAAAGGAATTACTCCCTGGTCTCTCTTCCTGTGATAAATAATGTTGGTGGCCATAAATATTCAAGGTGGGACCCAAATCAACAAGGCTGGCATTTATCTCTTGGCTTGTTTTCCTCTGTGAAGGGTCAAGGGTTGTTACTAAAGGCAGGAGCTACACTGATGCCACCTCAGAATTAACCCTGGTGATGACAGACTGGTCTCTGAGACCTGCTGAAGGGCTTTCAGGTCAGAGTCCAGCTCTCCCATGAGCAATTTGTGAGTGATGCAGAGGGAGGAGCAGCTCAGGGGTAGGGGTAGGGGCAGGGGAACCATCTGGGCAGCAGAAAGGCTGGTGAAAAAGCAGGGGGAGGGGTGGAGGGAAGAAGACTTACTTTGTGTGTGAATATATTAATATTTGGGAGATGGGTTTGAGTGGTGTGGGGGAGCAGATGGTTGAAGGGGGCAGCAGGAACCAGCCCAAAGGCACCTGGAAAGGCTCAGTGTCTTCTAATGTGAAAGATCACCAGCCCTGGAGGTGTTCAAAGACGTGTAGACATGGTTTGGTGGTCATGGTAGTGTTGGGTTGATGTTTGGACTTGATGATCTTAGAGGTCTTTCCTATCCTTAGTGATTCTATGACTCTATGATGATGCTGCAGATGCCACAGAGATATAGAGGAGAGAGGAAAACAGCAGCGGGCTCTGCTAGAGGGAGGTGAACTAGCAGGAGGAGGACAGCAGAGGGTAGCAAATGCCTGAATTCCTCTCCTGGCCTTGCAGGGCTGGTGTGAGGCACAGGCAGGGTTGGGGGATGCAGCCTGGTGTGGATTCAGAGCACACAGACGGGAGGATTTTGTTTCAAAACACAGGGAACAAAGCGTTTTGATAAGAGGGATACGTTCTTATCACAAAAGGCATGTGCTGAAAGACATTTCCTGCAGAAACTTCCTGCTGAGATATCCCCAGTGACCCCGTCAGCACCAGGGAGGCAGAATGTGAGGCTTTGATTATAATCAGAGCACGGGGTTTTGACCAAATGAAAAGAAACTTCTCTGTATGTGGATTTCATCTCCCAGGAACGGCAGCAAAGCCGCATCTTGGCTGCTCTTTGGGCAGATTCTTCCTGTCTTCTCAGCTCTGCTCAGCTCTGGTGTTGTGCCNCCCAGGACAGAGCAGAGGGGCAGAATCCCCTCTCTTGATCTGCTGCCCACAGTTCTTTTGATGCAGCCCAGGCTGGGATTGGCCTCTGGGCTGCCATTGCACATTGGTGGCTCAGATCCAGTTTTTTATCCACCAGCAAGATCACAAGGATGGAGATTGGAGACCCCCCGTTCCCTTCCCTGGGTGTCCTCCAAAGGCCACCTCTGGTCTCACTGCTGCAGAGGGGAAGCAGATTTCCTCCCTGCTTACAGACAGCCAAGTAAAGATTAAAAGCCCAGCAGTAATTTGCACTAATATTGGAAGACCCAAACCCATCCCCTGTGTCTAAATCCCACTCACAATCAATCCTGCCCCTGCAAACCAGCCCAGCTGGTCCTGCTGAGCCTTCACCTCTGGCATGTCAAGGTCTCCTGCTGCCCTTTGCCACCCACGGCTGGGCAGGGGGATGGTTGTAAATGCTCTAAGTGTCCTCCAGATGCAGACATTGCCTTATTCTCCACATCAGACTCAACACTTTGCTTTGCCCTTTAAGACATGGCCCCAGCTACTGGCTCGTGTCATCACATCAAATAGGATCATTCATCTTCATGAGTGAGCTGGCCAGGCAGGGCCATGCGTCGAGGCCATTCCCAGGCTCTGGATCAGGGGGAATGATGATTTTTAGGTGGTGGAGAAGGGCACAGAGCCCTGGGTGCTGGGGGGGGTGTCACAGCTGCCTCAGCCAGTCCTGCTGTGGTGGCCCCTGGGGTATCCCAGGACAGAGGAAAGGCTGTTCCCAGCTCGTCCCAGAAAATCCTTTAAACCCTCCCTGGGTTATTTTTGTGACTACTGGAGGTGACTCTGCCAAGTATGAAGGAGTGGAGCTTTCTCTTCTCGGCATATTTAGTTGGGTGAAATCAGCTCTTGGGCTTGTGTTGGCTGCCAAAAGAGGCTCTTGCAGAGAAACAAGAGCAGGATCTTCAGTGTTCATGGGTGGCAATTAAGGAGATCTCCATTGCTTATTGCTGTAAAGTGTCTTTAACTCTGCAAGTGGGTTACAGATGGTGCAGGAGCATTTGGGAGGGAACCTCTTCTGTGCTGCTTGATGGCTACAAGACCCTGCTTAGCTTTTGACCCGTGGCATCCTGCCCATGGAACAGGAAAGAAGTCACAAACTGGGAGATGCATTTTTGGGCTTGTAGGGTCCATATTACCCATTGAGGCTTGACACATTTAGGAACCCACAAGCAAACACATTCCCCTGGCCATGGGGAACAGCCCCACTGGAAAAGTGCCAGCTTGAGACATCACTTGATGCAGAAAGTACCGTTGCAGGTGATTTTCAGAGCTGATTTATCTGACCCTTTACTGATTTACACACCACATTGGACACTTCTCTGTTGTGAATAACAGGACCAAGTATTAAGAGTTGGATGGAGACAGTGATAGGACTGGGACCAGGTCCTCAGGAGTATTTTCTCTGCAGTTTTTGCTCTGAATTCAACCCAATATTGCAGAGCTTTCAGTTCTGTTTTAAAGAAGGATACATCTCTTTTCCCCCTTGAACAAAGGAAGAGATTTTCCTTTTGCTTCTGTAGTTCTGAGTCATCCCCCACTAGAGCAAATTGCTGGCAAAGTTGTAGCTGTGGCTAAATGGTCACTTCAAATTTAAGTCTCTTTTCCTGCAGCTTTATACCTTTTTAACACAAACAATAACTCTTCTCAGATGAAAACTTCTCCTCACTTGGTCTCGCTCTGATGTCAAAATATTCTGGGAAATGGGGAGAAAAATTGATCAGAATCCCTGATACAGATGATAGTTTCTTTCCAGTCCTTTCCAGCTGCTTTTCTCTGTGCTGGTGGCTGAAGAAGCCACAGTTCCTCTAATTTGAGTTGTAATTAGGGGTAATTTACCCTCTTTCTGAGAGTGAGGGCAAACAAAAATATAGTGGTTGACAAACAGGGTGGGATGTTGGGTCTGTGGAGGGGGTTATTTGCTCAGAGCTGGGAAGAACAGTTTTCCATCTCTACTCTGCTTGAGATGACCTGGATGAATCCAGTCAAGCCACAAAACCCCAGAATCCCAGCATGGTGGGGTTGGAAGGGACCTCTGGAGATGATCTGGTCCAACCCCCCTGCTCCAGCAGCTCCCCCAGAGCAGGGGGCCCAGCAGCGTGTCCAGGCCCCTTTGGGATCTCTCCAGACAAGGAGACTCCACAACCTCTCTGGGCAGCCTGGGCCAGGCTCCAACACCCTCACACCAAACAACTTTCTCCTCCTGCTCACATGGAACCTCCTGGGTTCCAGTTGGTGCCCGGTGCCCCTTGTCCTGTCCCTGGGCACCACTGACAAGAGTCTGGCCCCAGCCTCCTGCCCCCACCCTTTAGCTCTTGCTCAGCATTGATCAGATCCCCTCTGAGGCTTCTCTTGTGCAGCTCAGCAGCCCCAGGGCTCTCAGCCTTTGCTGGGCACAGAGATGCTCCAGTCCCCTCAGCATCTCCACAGCCTCCACTGGCCTCTCTCCAGCGGTTCCCTGTCACCGGTTCCTCCCTCTATAAGATGGGGATAAGGACTCTATCTTCTGCCAAATTCATGCACCAAATACTGTCCTTGGTGCTCGTACCCCATGTATCAACCCCCAGGGAGTGTGGAGAGAGGAAGACTTTGGCCCCAGGAGACCAGTGGGGTGCAGATGGCTGTGGCATTGGTGCATTCTCTTAGCAGCAAGAGTTGAGGTCCTCCCACACTGCCACCCACCAGGCAGCACCCAAAACACTGGGGCCAGCTCCAGCAGGGGAGTGGTGCAGCCGCAGGAGAGCACCTGGAAGGTGCAGAGAACATGGTGCAGCCCAGGGATGTTAAGTTAGAGGTGGGCAGGAGTCACACCAAAGTGGCATCAGGCTTTTATAGCACAGAGATGGCAAACAGTCATCGATGGCTTTTCTTAGGAGGGAGCTTCTGAACTCTGTCCATCACAGCAGGGTCACAGTGAAGCTTTCTTCCTTCTGTTGCTTTTTGTGGAGGAAAGCTGGCAGGGAAAGCAAAGGGCACCTTCCCCTCTGCTGCTCGCTGCAGGCTCATCAGTCAAGAGCTGAGGCTCTTATTTCCCTCTCTTTGGCTGGTGAGGCTATTCCTCTATAAAGATTTTTCACATCTGGTGGTGTCCAACCTTTGCCAGCCTTCATGCTGCCTGCCCCAGGACAGGTGCTTTCATCTTTGAGCTGTTCAAGGAAAGCCTTTGGATTGATTTTTCTGGCTCCTGCCAAGCTCCTCTGGAAACCTCTGGCTCTCCCTTTCCTTTCCTGCTCTTTTTTGTCCTTTCCTGCTCTTTTTTATCCTTTCCTGCTCTTTTTTGTCCTTTCCTGCTCTTTTTTATCCTTTCCTCTGATAACACAGTGCAGAGGATGATGATACCAGGGCAGGGATGGTGCCAAACTGCTTCACTTGTCCTCAAACAGTTGGGGTTGGAGCTGGTTGCAGTCGGCGGCAGTGTTGGGATAACTGCACCCAGGGATATGATGTGGGGCAGCCCGTGTGTGCTGTGAGCCTGATGAGGGATGTCCAGTCTGGGCATCCAAATTCCCTTCTTGCAGAGGTCAGACAGCCCTGGGGAAACATCCCTCCTGTCTGGCTGGGCCATCTCACAGCCTGTTGGCAGGAAGGTGTAGGAACTAGTAGCTCTGATTGAGGGGAGACATCATGGGATCGCTGGAGACATGGATGGAATAATTTTGATACAGGCACCTGGATTTATAGGAGGAAATGTATTGAAATGCAGAGGTGGGAAGGCAGGAGAGATCTGTCCCTGCAGGTGTGTAGGTAGGTGGGTAGATTGAGATGAGAGGTTAGGAAGAAGTTGTTGCCCAGGAGGGTGGGGAGACACTGGCCCAGGTTGGCCAGAGAGGTGCTGGAAGCCCCATCCCTGGACATTTGGAAGGCCAGGCTGGCTGGGGCTGTGAGCAACTGGTGTAGTGGGAGGTGTCCCTGCCATGGCAGGGGGGTTGGGACTGGATGAGCTTTGAGTTCCATTCCAACCCTGACAATTCTATGACTCTATGATTACTCAAACTCACTCAGATCTTGTTTGGTGTAACTTCGAGCCCCCCAAATGCTGCAGTTTTTAACTCTTCCACATTCAGGAGACTAATTTCCCAGGCTACTATTTTTCCCTACTGCTCAGCCCGGATCATCCCACCTCTGTTTTCACACAAGCAGCTCAGCCATGCTGCCTTTGAACTCTCTTCCACCATAAATATTTCCTTTCCTTCCTTGGCAGCAACATCCCTTGGTATTTGGAGGTTGCAATTATCTCCCTGGAGCTGAGTCATCACCAAGCAGCTGGATCTGCCTCGCTGCAGCTCCACGGGGCTCCCTCCTGCAGATTCTCCCTGCTCTCAATTTTAAGCTGTAAGTTCCCTCCACTGCATCAGTAACTGAGACTGAAGCTCTTGCAGTGCTGCTGGTGTCCATTCGTTGATCCCCAGGATGGGCACATCACCCGACCCTTCTTCCTCCTCTACGTAATGGTTAAGTAAGACACTGTAGTGGAAACCATGGGGCATTGCAGCAATGGATTGTTATCATGGATTATTCTGGAGTTTCAAGGACAAGAAAGATCTGGACGTGCTGGAACATGTCCAGAGAAGGGCCACGAGGATGGTCAGAGGCTGGAGCAGCTCTGCTGTGAGCACAGACTGAGAGAGTTGGGGTTGTTCAGTGTGGAGAAGAGAAGGCTCCCAGGGGACCTTCTGGTGGCCTTCCAGGATCTGAAGGGGGTTACAAGAAAGCTGGGGAGGGACTTTTGAGGTTGTTGGGTAGTGGTAGGAGTGGGGGGAATGGGTCAAAAGTAGAAGTGGGGAGATTGAGATGAGAGGTTAGGAAGAAGTTGTTGCCCAGGAGGGTGGGGAGACACTGGCCCAGGTTGGCCAGAGAGGTGCTGGAAGCCCCATCCCTGGACATTTGGAAGGCCAGGCTGGCTGGGGCTGTGAGCAACTGATGTGGTGGGAGGTGTCCCTGCCATGGCAGGGGGGTTGGAACTGGATGATCTTTAAGGTCCCTTCCAACCCTGACAATTCTATGATTCTGTGATTAATTCCAAGGCTGGATGGAAAAAACTCAACCAGTTTGGATGGTCAAAGTGTGCCAATGCTCCAAACTGGGATGAGAAGGCAGAACTTCTCAAACTGGGAAGAAAAAGTAACCAAATCAGGCCAAACAGTTCAGCAATTCACAATGTCTCATTTTGCCTTGGGCCATTTGCATCTAAATATTTATTTTGATTTGCCACCTTTAGCCACTAGTGCTAGAACATCTTCTGAACCAGAACACTGGCTTTTCACCTCCAAGCAGCTGAACCTGAACACTGAGGTGATTTTAAAGCTTTGACAAATGTGTCCTTGAGGTGAGAAATACACGGAGGAGCCATCTGCTCCTGTGAAAAGCTTCAATTTAGAGGGAGAAACATCAGTCACTGGACGAAGAGGAAATAATAGATTTCCTGTGGAGCCACTGGTCTGAAATGAATCACATCCATCCTGGCAGGGGGGGCTGGGGACATGAATGGCTGCTGGGACACCTGAGAAGGATTTTGCTGCAGCTCCAATATCACAAGGGGAACATCCCTCAGCATCACGGGAAGAATGGACACAGGTAAAGAGATAACAGGTAAAGACATAACAGCTAAAGAGATACTTGCAGCCCAGAGAGACAATGGTGTCCTGGGCTGCATCCAGAGCAGCATGGCCAGCAGGGAAGGGAGGGGATTCTCCTCCTCTACTCCACCCTCCTGAGACCAGTTCTGGAGCCCCCAGCACAAGAAAGATCTGGAGGTGCTGGAACATGTCCAGAGAAGGGCCACGAGGATGGTCAGAGGCTGGAGCAGCTCTGCTGTGAGCACAGACTGAGAGAGTTGGGGTTGTTCAGGCTGGAGAAGAGAAGGCTCCAAGGGGACCTTCTGGTGGCCTTCCAGGATCTGAAGGGGGCTACAAGAAAAGCTGGGGAGGGACTTTTGAGGCTGTCGGGTAGTGGTAGGACTGGGGGGAATGGGTCAAAAGTAGAAGTGGGGAGATTGAGATGAGAGGTTAGGAAGAAGTTGTTGCCCAGGAGGGTGGGGAGACACTGGCCCAGGTTGGGCAGAGAGGTGCTGGAAGCCCCATCCCTGGACATTTGGAAGGCCAGGCTGGCTGGGGCTGTGAGCAACTGCTGTAGTGGGAGGTGTCCCTGCCATGGCAGGGGGGTTGGAACTGGATGATCTTTGAGGTCCCTTCCAACCCTGACAATTCTATGATTCTATAAAGATGAAGAGGGGAGATGTGGGGATCAGTCCCAGCTGGTGTCTGAACCCTATGTGAGTATCGTGGCATTTCTCTGGGGTTTACTGGCTCTGAGCTGGTGGCAGAGGTGCTGTTAATTTTCCCTCCTGTTTCCTTATCGACTGAAGGGATGTTTGTTACTGATCCCCAGGAAAGCACCAGGAGCAAGGTGAGGAGCACTGCTGCTCGGAGGAGCCAGATGGGATCGTTCAGGGAGGCAAAGCAAAGCAGAGCCACGATTCCCTGTCCAGAGTGTTGTTTTCCACCTTCTCCCTTCTCATCTGAGTGACCGTGATGTCCATCTCCAGGGGTGAGCTGAGAGCTGGACAAGCAGGTGATGGTGGCAGTGGGGACCTTGGGGCTGTTCCTACCTGCTCTGCTGTGACATTTGGAGGTAGGTGAGCTCACAGCATGGGGCTTCTCTTGCAACTTCTCTCTGGCGGAGGTTAACTTATAATTTTTGGCAACAGTTTTCAGGTGATCAACTCCAAAGCTGCTCCAACCACAGAGGCACTTCTACAAGTTACACCATGCAAAGGGAGCGTTGGTTCTTTTGATGAACTTTGTGATGAGCACAGAGCAGGGGATGTCAGCTCGTCCCCTGACACAAACCCAAGGTGTATGGCACGGAACCATTGCTGCCAGCACCTGACTACAGCAAAAAGGGATGAGCCCAGCACTGCTCCAGTTAACTCCCTAGAGGGCACTGGGTTCCCCTTTGGACCCTTGGCCAAGCCTCTGAGGCTCTCTGGAGAGCAGCAGATCTCTTCACAGTTCTCTGTAAAGCCCCTGATGGTGACTTCTTCAAGCTCCTGCTGTGTCTCTGATGTCAGTGCCTGCCTACCTCCCAGCCTCTTGCTGTGCCTCGTCTCCAGTGCATGAAAAAGCTTTTCAGAGCCTGGTATTTTCACCTTTGAAGGTGCTCATCCACTGTATGCAAGTCACCTCTTTATCTTCTGTGACAACTAAATTGTCTAAACCTCAGCGCCTGGAACCAGAGCACTTCTGTTCACGCCAACATTTATGGCCCCATTGCTCTCGGGTGCTTGATGAGCTCTCACGGTGACAATCGCGTGACAACAGATCCAGGATGTGCTGGGGCTCATCTGGAGCCTATTCCACAGCCCTGCTTTGATGATCTGCCTTGGCTGGGGGTCTGGGAGGTTTGTCAGCTCAGGCAGAGCTGGCAAGAGCTGGGGCAGATGGACCCTTGGCTCTTTGCAGATCTTCTGGGCAGATTGGAAGACACTTGTCTGAGGCAAAACACAGTGTTTGGTGAACTTTGAGCATCTCTTGTTGTCAGTAGCTGTTATTGTTTTCAGTGGGTGACAACAGGAGTGACTGTGACATGGAGACTGATGCCAGGACATCTTCACAGGGAGCAGCACTGCTACTGCTGGCTGCCACAGCCACAGCCACAGCCAGCTTCTCTGTCCAGCAGCATGGGTTTAAAACACTCCTTTTTTGGTTTTCTTTCCCTGGAAAAGGAAGAATCCCAGTGGGTGGCTGCTGGTGCTCAGGATGGGATTCATCTGCCCCATGCTGGCAGCCACAGATGACTTGATGTCCCCAAACCCCTCTGCTGTTAGAGCAGATCCAATTAATGGGGCACTCACATTCCCCCAGGGTTTCACCTCCACCCCATTAGCCACCTAAAATAGGCCAGAGGAGCACAGAAGTGCTATGGACCTACTGTAAAGAATCATAGAATCATGCAGGTTGGAAAAGACCTCTAGCATCATCAAGTCCAACCTTCATCCCAACATCTCCCTGACCCCCAGACCATGTCCCAAAGCTCCACATCTACTCGTTTGTTGAACCCCTCCAGGGATGGTGACTCCAGCACCTCCCTGGGCAGCCTGGTCCAGTTCCTGACCACTCTGTCAGTGAAGAACTTCTTCCTAATGTCCAATCTAAACCTCCCCTGGTGCAACTCGAGGCCATGTCCTCTTGTCCTGTCATTAGTTACTTGGGAGAAAAGACCAACACCAGCTTCCCCACAACCTCCTTGTAGGTAGTTGTAGAGAGCACTGAGGTCTCCTCTCAGCCTCCTCTTCTCCAGGCTAAACAACCCCAGTTCCCTCAGGCTGTGGGGACCCTGCAGTTGCCCTTGGGGCTGATAACTTGGAGGATCAGGGATGTGGCATCTCCCTGAATCACCCTCATTTTGCTACTCAAAGTGTTATACACAAAGAGCCGTGATCCTGTGCCCAGAGCAGGGGGTCAAGCAGCACAAATAAATCCAAGCCCTGCCCTGGAGAAGAGCCCAGCACCCACCACCTACCAGCACATCCCACTCTGATTGACATTTTGTTGCTTGACGTTAACCTCCCAGATGCTTTGGGAGCCCTTCCCTGCCCACCACAGAGGAATTCTGCAGTGCAGCACAACGAGACATCTGAGATCTCCCTCCTCTTTGTTTGTGGAGCTCTCAATTAAATCTCTGCAGCTCGGGAGCCCTGTCAGTGCCATCGCCGGGGGCTGAAGGGTGGCAGGTTGGTTGTACACAGGGTATTTTTAGCTCGTAGACACCCAGAGGATGGCAAAACTGGCTCCCAGTGGGAAGGGGAGGCAAATCCCCCCAGGGATATTTTCTCCCTGGAGAACAGAGGCAGAAAAAAGAATCCCCACCTTAAAGGATTTGTTTGCTATAAAAAAAAAGTTTAAATAACCTTCAGCTGAAAGTTTGCACTGAAAATCGCATCCCCAAGCTCTGGGGTGGAGCAGCAGAACTCCTGGGCTCTCTGCTGGGCTCCTGGTCTAGCCCTCAATGCCAGGAGTTAGTATGGGGGAAAAAAAACAGGTCTAAGATGCCCCTTCTCATGTTTGTTGTTGGTGAAATGAGCTATAGAGCAACATAACCCCCTCCATAAGGGCTGGTCCAAGTCACTGCCTGGGTTTAGCTCAGTGGTCTGTGGCTGCCCTGGGCATTTGGCCTCTTGGCATGAAACAATTCAACCTATAACTTCTGAAGGAGGCAGTTACCAAATGAAGGCAGAGTTTGTTATGAAACAAGGGGGGTTTTGTGATGTGTGTGAAGAATGACCTTTCTAACCTCCTCAGTGCAAGGCCACCAAACCAAACCCACACCAGGGACCTCTCCTCTTCACGTTGGGTTGCAGAGGTCTCTGCAGCCAGGGCAGGTACATCATAGAATCACAGAATATTTGAGGTTGGAAGGGACCTCCAGAGCTCATCTGGTCCAACCTCCCTACACCAGCAGGGACATCTCTACCTAGGGCAGGCTGCTCACAGCCCCAGCAAGCCTGACCTTGAAGGACTCCAGGGATGGGGCCTCCACCCCCTCTCTGGGCAGCCCATTCCACTCATCTATCCCCCTCATGTTAAAGACCTTTTTTCTAATCTCCAGCCTAAATCTCTCCTTTCCCCGCTTAAAACCATCACTCCTTGTCCTATTGTTACACACCCTTTTGAACAGACCTTCCCCTGCCTTCCTGGAGCCCCTTCAGGTCCTGCAAGGTCACTCTAAGGTCCCCCTGGAGCCTTCTCTTCATCTACCAGGAACATTTCAGTTCATCATTTTCCATTAAGAAAAGCCACACACACAGAGTGGAAGCACCTCCTCAGTAACAAACCCTCTGAGGCAATCGAGTGCTCCTCAGTGATGTTGTGATCATAAACCTCCATGTAGATTCCACTGCTCCCGTGCCACCAGGCAGCAATTAGGATGAGTGGCCAAACACCCACCAGCACAAAGAGCACCAAGATTTGCTGTTTATGGCTTGATGTCCTCCTGATGAACCTGATGCAGACATACAGCATCTGCAAACCAACACATCAGGAGAGCTGCAGCAGAAACACAACAGTGGACAATAGGGCAATAGGAGCCCCTAGCACAAGAAAGATCTGGAGGTGCTGGAACGTGTCCAGAGAAGGGCCACGAGGATGATCAGAGGCTGGAGCAGCTCTGCTGTGAGGACACACTGAGAGAGTTGGGGTTGTTCTGGCTGGAGAAGCAGAAGGTCCAAGGGGACCTTCTGGTGGCCTTCCAGGATCTGAAGGGGGCTCCAAGAAAGCTGGGGAGGGACTTTTGAGGCTGTTGGGTAGTGGTAGGGGAGAGTCGAGCCCACAGATGAAGTGTTGAGCAGGGTGGACTAACTGGTCCTGGTGCTCTGCAGGGACTGGGCAGCCCTATAGGGTCAGATAAGAAGGTGACAGCCAGGCCTGGCAGGTGATCCAACCTCAAACCAGCAGCTTCTCCCAGAAGGCAGGAGGTTTCCAAAAGCTCTCAGCTCCTTTCGGAGCTGTGTGCTGAGAGCTGGAGCCCTTCTCAGAGTCAAACCCCACAGCTTTGAAATCAGTTTCCCCTGAAATTCCCAGAATATTGGGAAATAAGCCAAGGCAGCTGTTTGGAGTCAAACACCTTCACATGTGACTCTGTCAGTGCAGCTTGTCTGGAGCTGCATTTTGGAGCAATTGTTTAAAGCCAGCCCTGCAGGCTCAGCACACATCTGTCCAGCTGCCCCATCCCATGGAGCAAGAGGTGGCTCTGGCCCATCACACAAGGATTCAAGACCCCATCCCTGTCCAGGTGGCAAAGGCATCCCCGTCTCCTTCCCACCACAGCTTCTGTGTGGAGATTAAATGTATTTTTTTGGAAGCTACAGAGAGGAAGGTGATGGTAAATCAAATCTCTGCAGCCCACTGCTGCTGCTCACCTGCTGAAAACGCACCACACTCAACTCAGTTTTGGGGGCTGCAGCAGGTGAAGGGTTTTTTCTGGGTTTATTACTGTGGACAAAGAACCAGAGGGCAAAGAAAATTCCCATGGAAGAGTGTAAGTCAGAAAAAAGGTCGTGCTTGGGTCTAAATCATTTACATCACAGGCAGGACAGGGGAGCAGCCTCGGGAAGAGTGTTCCTCTGCAATGGGCAGTGTTCCTACTCCTCCTCCCTGCATTAATGTCTGCTTGAATGGTCCAGTTTAGGGTGTTTTAAAGATAAACTTCATCTGTAAGGAATGGAGAATGGGGAGTTGAAAATAGCAGGGGCAATAAGTTAATTAATTCAGTAATTACTAGAGGAGGCTGATGGTAGCAGTGAAGTGTCCTTAGGATCACACTCCATGTGCTGAGTCTGCCTTTCTGCTCCAGCTCCTCTTTATCACCCATCTAAGAGATGTTTTGATGCTCTCTCACACTCGCCCACATCTCTGTGCAGGCCAAGAAATTCTCCACCCATAGAACAGAAACTCCCAAGTGGATCTTCACAGGGTTTGGTTTCGAGCAGGGCTTGATTTGGAGATCCCTGCAGTTTGTTATATTTCATAGAATCAGAGAATGTTTGAGGCTGGAAGGGACCTCCAGAGCTCATCTGGTCCAAGTAAGGACATCTCTACCTAGGGCAGGTTGCTCAGAGCCCCACCAAGCCTGACCTTGAAGGACTCCAGGGATGGGGCCTCCACCCCCTCTCTGGGCAGCCCATTCCACTCATCTATCACCCTCAGATTAAAGAACTTTTTTCTACTATCCAGCCTAAATCTCTCCTTTCCCAGCTTAAAACCATCACTCCTGGTCCTGTCATTACAAACCCTTTTGAACAGACCTTCCCCTGCCTTCCTGGAGCCCCCTCAGGTCCTGGAAGGTCACTCTAAGGTCCCCCTGGAGCCTTCTCTTCTCCAGGCTGAACAACCCCAACTCTCTCAGCCTGTCTCCATACCAGAGATGCTCCATTCCCCTGAGCATTTAATCTGCTGTTAAAGACCCTGCAGCATCTTTGCATCCCTGGATTCTCCTGCCTGGGGGAAGGGCAGGAGCCACAAAACCCAGCCTGGCAATAAACCCCGTGTTGTCCCTGCACAAGCAGCCGGACAAGTGGCTGCAGCAGCAATTCTTCTCAGCTCTCAGCAAAGTTGTTACAGATTCACCTGCCAAAATCTCTCCTGGCAGAGCAACAAGGTAATTTCTCTCTCCCTCTCCCTGCCCTGCATCCCAGAGCATCCCCAGCAGCCTGGGAGTGCTGGGGGGATAAGGGTGGCTCTGCACACGCCTGTGTTTGATGGACACCTGGTTTGGCAGAGAGGTTTGAATAGAGCACCTGTGGCAGGTCTGAGATGGGAGGAAGCATTTCAGGGCTCTTCCCACAGCTTGGAGGTTTGTTACAGCAGCTTCAGCCTGGAAGTACCAAGAAACCCACCTGCCAAAGCCCTGCTTTTGTTGTGGGCAGAGATGCTCTGGAGAAACCTTGACACCTTTGCTGGTGACAACCATAGAATCATTTAGGTTGGAAAAGACCTCCAGGATCATCAAGTGCAGCCTTCATCCACCATCACCCTGACCACTAGCCCACTTCTTTAAGTTTCTCATTTACTTGCTTGTTGAACCCCTCCAGGGACGGTGACTCCAGCCCCTCCCTGGGCAGCCTGGGCCAGTCCCTGACCACTCTGCCAGTAAAGAACTTCTTCCTAATATCCAATCTAAACCTCCCTTGCTGCAACTTGAGGCCATGTTCTCTTGTCCTGTCCTTAGTTCCTTGGGAGAAGAGCCCAAGCCCAGCCTCACCACAACCTCCTTTGAGGCAGTTGTAGAGAGCACTGCGGTCTCCTCTCAGCCTCCTCTTCTCCAAGCCAAACAACCCCAGTTCCCTCAGGCTCTCCTGACCTTGTCATATGGCTGGAGTGGCAATGTTCCAACTGGACTCCTCACCCCATCCCAACCTGGACCACCCTGGGCTTCCTCAGTGGTATCATCCCCAGAGACCCACCAGTAAGACCAAACCAAGTTGCCTGCCCTGCTGCTGCTGTGGGATGTAAAGACCCTTACGCTGTGTTAGGCTGGACACGGGTACAAGCATCCACATGCCCTCCCCAGCACTTGGGGATGCTGAATTAATGTGATGCCTTTAATTTCACAGGTGTACAAGCAGAGCTCCCTCAGGAGCTCGCTGCAGAGCGGGAGCGAGTTCATCGAGATGGTCTTTGCATGTTAATGAGCCTAGAAAACCTGATTATTCCACACAGAGCTAATGGGTTACCCATGGAGGCAGCAGGAGCTGGATCAAATCACAGCTGGCTGCAATCCTAGGGGGAATTTCCATCTGATGCCACCTCCAGCTCTCCACAAGTCTCCTTCTCAGCTGCTTTTTGGCTCTTTTTCTGTGCAGCTTCTGTCAACTCCATCTCCCAGCTTTGCTGCTGCCCCTTCTGAGTTGGGAGCCCACCCCCAGGCTCCTCTCCCCTCGCTCAGCTCTTTGCTGTTAATCACCCTGAGCCCTGAGCTGGGAGGAAAGATGCTCCACACAATAAATAGACCAGGCATCCCCAGCATAACCTCCCACCAGTTAATGCTCATCCTGCCTGTTAGATGGGATTACAGCGCAGGGAAAAACTCCAGGGCCAGGGCTCTGCTTTGCCTTGGCTCTTCTCTCCCTAAAATACGGGGAGCAGAACAGTCTGAGCTCCCTGAACTCTCTGCCATGTGTTGATCTGTCCAGGGTTTGACAAATGAGGAGTTCTCCATCTCCTCTGGCAGGAGCCCAGCTGCCTGTGTTTAGGTGCCATGGGTCAGCAGCTCTCCTGGCCTCTCCTTTTTCATCCTGAGCCAGCCACCAGTTTTGTGGCTGTCAGAGGCAGCCAGTCCCCAGGTGTGGGGGTCCCAGCCGGCAGCAGAGGCTCTGCCCTGGGGATGAAAGGGTCATGGTGCTGCTGTTTTTCTGTGTATCCATCTCCCTGGAGCTGTCACAGCCTGGCAGCATGGGCACTTGGACCCAGGTTGTGCAGCTGGCACCAGGAATGTGTTTTCTCCTGTTTATTTCTCTCCTGGGTCCCCAAGGAGTTGCCTGTGCTGGTAACCCTCACCCATGTGCTGTCCTGGCTGCTGCTCTTTCAACAGGAGCTTTGACTTCAGGCAACCTGCTCTAGTGGGAGGTGTCCCTGCCCATGGCAGGGGGGTTGGAACTGGATGATCTTTAAGGTCCCTTTCAATCCAAACCATTCTATGATTCTATGACACTCAAGGACCAGCCTGGAGTTGCAGGACCCTTCCCACCACACACCAGGGGCTGCTGCAGAGCAGTGTGGGTGCAGCAGGAGAGCTGCTGCCACCAGATCAAGGGACCCTCTACGATAAGGAGCACAGATGCAGGGCAAGCAAGTGCCCCTGAGAAGACCATGGAGTGCCTTGGGTCTCTTCCTCCATGGATAAGAGGCTTTGCCAGCAAATTTTCTGCAGGGGAGAAGAGCAGAGGAGAGTTTTCCAGGTGTATTAAAAAAACCCAATTTTGTAAGAGTTTTGTCAGAATTACAATGGGAGGTGAAAGCAATTTAATAGGCAAAAAACAGGAAAAAAGGGAATGAGGCCACACCCACATTGATTCCAGAACCATAGAATCATTTGGGTTGGAAGAGATCTTTAAGCTCATTGAGGCCAACCATTCCCCCATCCCTGCCAGGGCAACACTAACCCCTGGTCCTCAGCACCACATCTCCATGGCCTGGAAACCCCTCCAGGGATGGGGACTCCACCACTGCCCTGCCCAGCCTGGCACAGCCCTTCACAGCCCCAACCACCAACAAATTGTTCCTCGTGTCCAACCTAAACCTACCCTGGGGCAACTTGAGGCCTGTTCCTCTTGTCACTTGTTCCTTGGGAGAAGAGCCCAACCCCACCTGGCTCCAAGCTCCTTGCAGGGGGCTGTATCCAGCATTCAATATTTGCCAGAGAAACCCCTTTAATGGAGAGCAACACAGCAAAAAGAAGCCTCTTGAACCCTGGTTTCATTGAGGATCTGTGTGAGCGAAGCTCACCTTGCCTCTCCTTTTTGTTTTCAAGTAAATAAGGAGAAAAATATCTCCAGCACTGATACACTGGTCATTAGTTTTCAATTTGAAGGCAATCAAGTCTCCCAGCAGGGCCGTGGCCGTGGCTCCGTGCTGTGCATGCCAAGGTGCCAATGGTCTCACACGAGTGATTTCCAGCTATCACTTTCTTTTTGCAGCAGGATGATTGGAGGGATGGGGAGAATAAAGGGACGAGGATGCTTAAATCAAATAATTCTTCAAAGGGAACCAGCAACTCTGCAGATGAAGTGCTGGGGACTGGGCTGTGGGACCCAAGTTGGAGTTGATCTATGGAGGAGTCCCAACCCAGCAACAGGTTTTGTTCCCCAAGTGGCTTCAGACCCCAGAGATAGAACCTGGCCCAACTGTGTAAAGTCCTGCCTGCCCCCAGGTGATCCTGGTTGGGGTGATGGGTGAGGCTGGAGAGAGATCAACCAGGAACCAAATTAGTCTGAGAAGCAGCAGGAACTGATCCAGTTGGAGAGAAGCAACAAGGAGCAGCAACAGAAGCAACAAGAAGCTGATCAGCTTGAAGAAAGTTCTTAAGGAAGAAATAAAAGATGAACAAGTGAAGACTAAAGGGTGAAGAGGAACAGAGATGTTTGTCCTGAGTGTGAAAATGAAGACTAAAAGCTGAAGGTTTGCTGAGGAGGTGTTGCTGAGTTTGGCGTGGGCTGGAGGAAGCCAAGAATTAGCAGCACAAAATTGGCAGGATGGTTTGAAGAAGAAGGAGAGAGAGAGAGCTAAAAAACCAGCAGGTTAAATCCACTCCTGGGCAGTGAATGAGGTGAAAAAAGAGAGAAAGAGGATCTGGATGTGGCAGAAGGGCCAGGACTTCAAAGCACCCTCAGGAGCTGCGAGGGGAAGGCAGATCCAGCTCTTCTGCTGCAGGCAGAAGACACTCGAGTCTCTGGATTTCTCTCCTCTCATTTCATTTTTTTGGATCATTTTCCACTGCTGCTGCTGTGGAGAGATGCCAGGTTAGAAATCTGCCTCTGCTTGCTCATTGCTGCTACCCAAAACAGGTGCCTTGCCAATATGTCCTGTCCTGGGATCCCTGCCTGGGCTTTGGGAAGGTGGAACCAGCTCAGAGCTCCAGATTAACCCAGAAGTGGCTGTGCAGGAGGAGCTGGGGTGGGGAGGGACATGCCAGGGCATCCTCAGCTCTTGTCCTGCCATGGTCATGGCTGAGGTATGACAGTAAGGGAGAGTGTCAGGAGGATGGAGCCAGGCTCTGCTCAGGGACAGCCAGTGATAGGACAAAGGGCAATGGGTGCAAGCTGGAAGAGAGAAGGTTCCACATCAATAGGAGAAGAAACTTGTTCCTGGTGAGGGTGCCAGAGCCGGGCCCAGGCTGCCCAGGGAGGTTGTGGAGTCTCCGTCTCCGGAGACATTCAAACCCCCCCAGGCCGTGTTCCTGTGGGACCTGCGCTGGGTGACCCTGCTCTGGTGGGGGGGTTGGACTGGATGATCTTTGGAGGTCCCTTCCAACCCCTGACATTCTGTGATTCTGAGGTAGAAGACAGGACCTGTTGACAGAGGTGATGAACACACAACCCCCTCCCAGACCACATCTGCTCCAGGACTTGTCAAAAATGACTCTTAACTGAAAACCTCCAAAACTCCGAAGAGTTTCGAGATTTTTAAAATGCTCCTTGGAAAGACTTTTATGCTTTTTGGTTCCAGGCCAAAACATCTCAGGTTTTTCAGCAACTGCAAGCTGAAAGCTTTGCCAATCAAATAACGCTCGGGGTTTTGATGTTCCACTGGGAAAGAAAAACAAGAAAGGAATAGGTGCTTTATTAAAGAAGAAAACAGTGATCAATCCTCAAATGCTTCTCAGGAGAAAAAAAGATTTTTCACTGAGAGCATTTGATGAGCCCTAACTAATTTTTTCCCTTTACTGTAGGGAAGCAAGACATGGAGAAAATAGAAAAACACCATCAAGCTGGCCAGGGCATCAAAGGATATTGTATTCATTTATATCCTACATAAATATTATTGAACTGCTGAAAAAAACCCCATCCTCCTTTGTGTAAATTAAGTGGTGCAGATGCTTTTTAAAGTGCATCTCTTTGGAAACAGGAGTGACTATTGACTGGAGTGGGGAGAGGGCGCAGAGCAGAGGGTATTAGGGACAGATACAGAACATCAGCCAAACTCCAACGTCCACGTTAATAAAAGCTCATACATAAATGGAGATGACAGGTATTGATTTTCCTTTGCCAGCAAAACGCTTTCCCCTGGCTAATGAAAAGCAGCCCCTTCTCTAGAGAGAGGTTGGCAGCCTGGGGTAGCCTCAAAGCTTTAACTGGGGTGGGAAAATAAATAATATTCCTCCAAGAGGAAAAAGCAGCTGCTCTGCCCAGGTCTGTACCCACTGGAAAATATCATTTTAAGGCTGGAAATCTGGATCCAGACTGAAGTATTTTGTGTCACGAGCAGGGCTGGCACCACCAGGGTGTGGGTGGCTTCTGAGGGAATTTGTCAGACTCCCCTAATGTCCAGAATTACTTCTTTTCTCCTCCAAGCTTGAAATATTTTGCTGTAATATTCTGAAATTACATGATGTGGGTCCCTCCCAGGTTACTGATTTGGATGGAAATTTTATTCCAAAGCCTTTTTTCACTTTAGATTTTTTATGGGGTGGCTGCTCACATCCATTGAGGAATATCTAACCCCAAAAGAAAGTCAGTGCTGGAGATGGGGGGTTGGACTAGATGATCTTCAGAGGTCCCTTCCAACCCCTCCCACCCTGATCCTGTAAAATGCTTTACCTGAGTCTTCTAAATCCCAGATAAGTTCTTGACTTGTGCAAATGAGCAGCTCCAGAGTGTGTCTTGGGTGGCCAAGCTCACCAGATCAACATAGACCATCACTGGACCTCCTGCATCAAAAAATGGGAACCCAGCAGCTTCCCAGCTCATTTTAAGGAGCCCACGACACTTGTGGGTGGCCAAATGTAATTACACTCATTCAAAACCCCAAGAGGGTGACTCAGTCACTTGAGGCAGGATTTTGAAGCCAGGTAACCTCTGCTCCCTGTGCTGTGTGGTCGTAGAATCCACTATTGCTGCTGGTTTGTCACTCCATCAAGCCAAGAGGCACTAATTACCCTCCAGTGAGGAGGAGGAGGGCACAGAGCCCATGAGGAAGGAGCCTGTGTGACTGTCCCTGATTAGCACCAGGCTGTGATCTTACCAGGAGGAGGCTCCGTGGTTGGGGTGTGAAGTTTCCAGCTCAGTTTTCATGTGCTGGAGGGAGGGAGCTGGAGGAGCTGGAGGGATGGGAATTAGCGAGTCCCTGTGAAGCACGGGGAGCACGGGGCTGGACATCAGGAGCTGGAACGTGGTGCAAGACTTGGCCTCACAGCACCTGAGCATCCCCTGAGTGGGGTCAGTGCCTCCCCCAGCTCCTGTTTCACAGAGTCACAGAATGTCAGGGGTTGGAAGGGACCTCCAAAGATCATCCAGTCCAACCCCCCCACCAGAGCAGGATCACCCAGAGCAGGTCACACAGGAACACGGCCAGGGGGGGTTTGAATGTCTCCAGAGAAGGAGACTCCACAACCTCCCTGGGCAGCCTGGGCCAGGCTCTGGCACCCTCACCACGAAGAAGTTTCTTCTCATATTTAGGTAGAACCTCCTCTGTTCCAGCTTGTCCCCATTGCCCCTTGTCCTATCCCTGGCTGTCCCTGAGCAGAGCCTGGCTCCATCCTCCTGACACTCTCCCTTTACCTATTTATCACCATTAATGAGGTCACCCCTCAGTCTCCTCTTCTCCAAGCTCAAGAGCCCCAGCTCCCTCAGCCTTTCCTCACCAGGGAGATGTTCCACTCCCTTCAGCATCTCTGTGGCTCTGGGCTGGACTCTCTCCAGCAGTTCTGTGTTCTTCTTGAGCTGAGGTTTGCTTCTCCCAGGCAGGAATAACCCATTTCCTACCCTCTTGCTGGGCACATTGGGTGTCCCAAGGGTGGATCCTCCGCCTCTGGGCACATTCAAGGTGTTGGTGGCCCAGGACAAGGGCAAGACCCCCTGGACACTGTCAGCAGCCTTCATCATGGGTGCTCTGAGTAGATGTTCCTCCATCTATAGGTGCTCTCAAGAGTGTGGGAGCAGCTGTACACATCTCTTGGCCAACACAACAGGCTTCGTTTGCCCCAGGAAGGATCAGATGAGGCATGAGGGAGTTGATCCTGCTGGGAGCTGGAGGCTCAAGTGCTGGAGAGCTCCTGGGTATGACCATGTGTCTGAGATGGACAGCTCTGCATGGATCACGAGGCTGCTGTTGGGTAATTACATCCCTGAGGTGTGTGATTAGTCTCCCATTAATGCAATTAGCACTTTGGCTTCAGCATGAGGATGTAATTGGCACAGAAGGCAGCTGCAGCCCAGCTGCTGAGCACCAAGCAGCACCTATTTTGGGGGTCATCTGAGCACGGGGAGAAGGGGTGGCTGGTGGTCACCTCTCCAAGTGCAAGAGAGGCTGGTTTCGGTGTGAATCCCTGGCTGTGCACCCACATGTGCTCCTCATGTGCTTCACCCACAATGCAAAATGATTTCCCACCCTCTGTCCTTGCTCCAAAGCCCCAGAGCTGTTTAGGGGAGCTGATGAGATGTGTCTCAACTGCAGGACTGGGGGAGCTGGGGTCTGTCCTTTTAGAAGGCTCAGATCTGACCTTGGATAGATGCTGGTCCTCTCCCAAAGCCTTTTATTCCCCAAGGCCACGTGGATGTCAGAGGTGACCCTCCATCTGGTTGCTGTGCCAGGAGGGGTGAGGGTGAGCAGGGGGAGGAATCACACTTCTGCCCATCCCCTGGCAGGTCACCAGCCCATGTCAAGGCTTGGCTCTTGGCAAGGTGCTCTGACAAAAACCCCATTTGCCTGCTGCACCACTGGCCTTTTGGGATGCCAGGGAAGGAGCAGGGCTGTGCAGGGTGGGGATGGGCTCTGGAAGGTCCTTTTCCATCCCACCTCAGAGATGTCACCTTCCCAACCACCAGTGTGGAATCCCCAGCCCTTTCCTGAATAAACCAACAAGACTTTGTCCTTCTCTCTGTGGTTAATCACTGAGCAGCTGAAGCTGCAGCAAAGCAAAGGTCCTGGCCCAGCTCCTGCTCCAGTGAGGATGTTTGGCTTTGGGAAAGCTTCTGCCAATCTTGATTAACAGTCTCTTCATCTCTTCACTCCAGTGATAAGCCCTGGGAGCTCTGGGCCATTTCAGCTCTATAATCAAGAGGTTTTGAAAGAAGCAATTTTCTCCTCTTGCAACCCAGTTAATTCTCCTTTAATTGCTCCCCATTTTCCACAGATTTTCCTCCATCACCGTGGCTTTGGTTCCACACTTCCAGTGGTGCTTGACTTGTGGTTTTTTTGGCCAGGCTGGGATTTGAGATGCTTCAGGTGGTGTCGGGGTCTTCAAATCTCTCCATGCAATTTAAGTGTGATGTGCCTGAGATGCAGCTTTCACAGGAGAAAATCTCTGGGGACTGGGCTCAGCTTTGCTCCTGGCTCTCACACAGAGAAGAAGGAAGGAAAATAATGTCTGAGGACCAAGTAGAGTAGAAGCCAGAAGCTATGTCTATAGTATTTTATGAAAATCAATATATTATTTTCCAGAAGATATAGACAGTTGGGGTGCTGCTTTTGGAAAAAAAAAAAAAGAAGAAAAGCAGAGGAATGACACAGAGATGGGAAATTTCAAGGGCAGGAAACACACCTTTAAAAAAATCTAGAAAATAACCAACCAAAAATTAGTGTTTATGCAAAAAAATAATCCCCCAAGGGTCCAAAGAGGTGGATGAAACATTTGTAGGCTGATCTGAATTAAAGTATGTGGGTTTAACCCATCTTCATAGTGGGTAACACCAAGGAGGGAAGGGGTTAAAGCCTCCCTGCCACTGAAATACAAACAGCAGCTAATGAGAGCTTTGATAAGGAGCTGGGGACAAGCACCCAGGTGGACTCAGAGGTGTGGGGAGCACCTGATGCTGGGGGGAGGCTGTGGGTCTGCTCCAGGAGCTGGTGAGATGCACTAAGATCCAGTTTATAACATCTTCCAGTACCTGCAAGGGGCCTATAGGAAGGTGGGGGAGGGTCTGTTCACAAGGGTTTGTAGTGACAGGATGAGGGGTGATGGTTTTAAGCTAGAAAAGGGGAGATTTAGGTTGGACATTAGGAAAAAGTTCTTTAACACAAGGGTGATAGATGAGTGGAATGGGCTGCCCAGAGAGGGGGTGGAGGCCCCATCCCTGGAGTCCTTCAAGGTCAGGCTTGCTGGGGCTCTGAGCAGCCTGCCCTAGGTAGAGATGTCCCTGCTGGTGTAGGGAGGTTGGCCCAGATGAGCTCTGGAGGTCCCTGCCAGCCTCAAACATTCTATGGTTCTATGAACTCCTGCTCCCCACCATGGCCATGATACACTGGCCACCAGTTGGAGGGTTTGTAGCTTGTATTTAAAACCAAGCTGGACACCTTGTTTCTGCCTGGCTGTCCACAACTTTGGGCCACTCCTGGGTGTTTAACCCACTCTGCACCTTCCCAGGCTGGCAACAATCCTGGAAAGGGTGGGAGGTGGGGAGGGTGAGGAAATCTTCTGGTGGTTTAGAGCTTGATGGGCTCATTTGTGGCTGTCAGTGTCACCCGCCCCAAGGTGCCTCTTGCCTGTCGTCCTTTCAGAGCTGCCAAACTCCCAAATAAATATTTCATCCCTTAATTCTGGTGCCCTCTCTCGCTGCTCTCCCCCAGCTCCAGCCTCCCGCTGACATTTGTCACTAACAGTCACACTTAAATGGTTTCCAAAAGCGTGGATGGGAGAGACAGGCAGCTCTCTGCCACCCTCATGAAATTTTCAAAGGGCAGTGTTTCTCCAGTTTGGAGGAGATGTAAAGATCAGAGACATGAGCACAGCTCCCACAGATCCCTCTGAGAGCCTGTCTGATCAGCTCTGGAGAAAAGGCTTTGCTGACCTCTCCTCAAGGAGCCCAAGGGTGGTGCAGAGGTGTGTGCACCACAGAAGGGGCTGGAGATGGGCATCTGCAAGTCCTAGGACCAAGAGTCACTCATGCTGGTGGCTCTGGATCTGTCTGCAGTGGTCACCCACACCCAAGTCCAGCTCCAGGCTGCAGCTCCCAGCCATGCTCCCAAGGGGATGTGCACCAGGTTTGTTTGGGACTAGTTTGGCCCCTTGCAGACCCCACCAGCAGAGCCCCTGCAAGCACCACGGCCAAGGTCCCCTGTCCTCTTCCCTGTCAGGTAAAAGTTTCCATGAGAAACTCTTTTTACCTGTCAGGTAAAAGCCATGAGGCTTCCAGGCTGCTCAAACCTGCTGCTGAGCCCCCAGCGAATAGGGGAAACTGAGGCACAGACCTACACTGTGCTGTATAAGGAGACGCTGGGCTCTGCCTGCTGAGCATCAACCTCCCAGCCACCTCTGCTGCAGAGCACCCTCCAGCCTGTCACCCAGGTCTGAGACCTGCTTCAGGAGACATCAAGGTGTTGGGGTGCTCGGGACCCTCCTCAGCAGCCCACAGCTTCCTTCTGCCCTGGAGAAAAGAGCCCCAGAGGGAGGTTCCCCATCCTGACCCAACCAACGATCCCTCAAACACGGTTGCTTTCTGCTCCACCAGCACCATCCATTTCATCTGCTGACCAGTCCAGCTGCCCCTCCTGGCTCTCACAGCAGCAGACCCTAATTCTGGGGGCAGCAGGAGAAGGGTCTCAACTTCCCTTGCTCAGCACTGTGCTCACAGGACCAATGCCCAGTGGGGTGACCCAGCAGAGCTGGTGCAAGTGCTTGAGCTCCAGAGGTCCCTCTCCTCTCATAGTCCTGGGATGCTTTTTTTGCTGCTTCTCCAGCTTTGCATTCAGAAAACCACAAAGGGCTGGTCCTCAGCTGCCCCTTTCAGCCCATGGTGCTGGTGACACCATCACAGCTCAGCCAGTACGATGTCTTTGGGGTCTGTCTGCAGAGTGTGGCTCAGCTCCCATCACAAGGTGTCAGGGCTGGTGGCTCCGTCCCAAGGGATCATCTGTGACTGCCAGAAACTATTATCATCTCCCTGCTTCCCAAAGGACTTCACTGGGGATGGAAGCAGCCTTTGGGAGAGCAGATGGTCCAGCTGTGCTGCAGCTAGCAAGATCTCCTGTCCTGTGCGAGCAGCTTCAGGGGTGCTGGGTGAGGTCTTGGAGGCTAGATGAGGTCCTTCTGGCAGGAGCAGGGTGGCTGCAGAGCCCCAGGGAGATGGTGGCTCTAGATATATGAAATATGGGACAAAAATGGGAGCTTTGTCTTAAGTGCTTGCAGCGTTCCCGATTGGAGGGGGGTTGTTGGCACAGCAGGAGCCAGAGACCTGGAGGAACACAAACAAGGAAAACCACAGCACCTGTAAATTAAACACTCTGCACACACACAAACAGGATCTTGGTGCAAACAGAGTGACTGTGCCTGCTGGTGTGGAAGGAAAATGAGATGAGCTAGTGAGGAAAAGCCTTGGATAGATGATAGGCTGGAATGATGATCTCCTTGTTGAAGTCTGACCGGTGCTGCATCACTAAGCCAAGGCCATGGTGATAGGGGTGCTTATGATTCTGATGAGAAACGATTGGAGTGGCTAATGGGAGTAATATTTTAATGCATGAATATGTTTAAGGTGTACTCAGAGGCCACAATTGGCTAAGCTGACAAAATAGCCCTTTTTTTGCTCAACAGGGGACGGTTCATTCCCTAGAGCTTCCCACACAGGGATTGTTCTGGCTGCTGCCAGAACAAAAGGAAAATCCATCCAATTACTAGGGATAAAATAAATTGCAAGGTAAAACCCAGCGAGCTCACACACGGTGACAGGGAGATGAGCTGAGCCTCTGCAGCTTGTCACCTGGAGCTCCTGAAGACTGCCCAGCCTGGTCCAGAGCAGCCCATGACCATGATCTGGAGCATCCTCCACCCACGTTGAAGTGTCCTGTGCAGGTGCTGCCTTGAATTGGCTGCTACCTCCCCTCCCTGCTGCTGGGACTGCTGGTCCCTCGATGGGAGAGCTGGGAGATGTCACCATGGGGCTTTTCCCCATTCATCCTCAGGGATTACCAAACAGATTCCAGCATTTCCATGTTCCTGGTCCAGCTCCCCAGGCCAGCTGAAACCCAACACATGCATTATCATAGAATTACAGAATCATAGAATGGTTTGGGTTGGAAGGGACCTCCAAAGGTCATCTAGTCCAACTCCCTACAATGCCAGCATTGGGGATATTTGCCCAGGGCAGCCTGGCTGGAGGCTGTGCTGCCAGCTCTCTTCTTCCTCAGGCCAGCACCAAACTCAGCAACATCCCCTCAGCAGAACTTCAGCTTTTATTCTTCATCTGCTTGCTCTTCTCCATCTCAAACCAGCCAAGGGGGAACACACCAGAGAGAGAGCTCAGCAAGTGACCCCAACAAGAAGCTCCTCCAACTGGCCCCAACAGAAACCCTCTTCAAAGTGATCAGCTTGCTGCTTCTCTCAAAACTGGTTGATTCCTGGTTGATTTATCTCTACCCTCACCCACCACCCCAACCATGATCACCTGGGGGCAGTTGGTTCCTCACACAGGTGGGGCAGGTTCTGCCTCTGGGGCCTTGGGGAACAAAACCTGTTGCTGGGTTGGGACTCCTCCATAGGTCAACTCCAACTTGGGGCCCACAGCCCAGGCCCCAGCACTTCAGAGGGAGGGGTGAAAGCTCAGATCTTCCCCAGAGGATCAGGATCAGGATCATGAGCGTTCCTCCCCCTCCATTCAGGCTCTGGATGCCAGGTTCTTGGTTTGCTGAGGGTGCAGCATGGAGCAGTCAGGACCCCTGAGCTTTGAGCCTGGTGGTGGGGCTGAGGCTGGAGAGGGACTCCAGGGCTGAGGGCAACCCCCATGGTGGGTTTCACATGTTAATCAAATAAACTAAATTAAATTCCACCTCTGTATGCTGGAAAGGCTCCCGTGAGTCTGCTCCACTCCCAGCCTGGGATGTCCCATAACACCACGAGGTCCCATCCTCGGGGTCCAGGTGCCAGGGTAACATCAAGGGTTAATGCAGGATCACCTCAAGAGGCTACAACCTAGTCAAGAGCAGTGGATTGGCAGGCCATTAATCTCGGAATTACTCGGTACCTTTAAATACAATCATGTAATCAGCAGGAATCTGTAATTATTATTTATGTGCACGGTGCTTACCAAATTACAGCGCTCTCCACGGCTCTGGGTGATGAACAAATTAATTCTGCAACAGAAGAGCTTGACCAGAAAGATGTTTGTGTCTGAATTTCACTCGTAAACATTGATGTATGAAATGAAATTGGAGTTTAATTGGCCCCCCCTCCTGCTGTGAAGCACATTACATTTGTATTCTGCCTTAGCTGGCAAGAGGGAGTGTCATGGAAAACCTGGAGGAGTTTCTCCAGCCCTGATGGTGCTTGTGTGGGAGGCCCCCATGGGGTGCTCCTCACCCCTTTTAGATGGTGTTGACACCTTCATGGAGAACCTGCATCTCACCTCCATGCTATGGGCTTGTGGACATGGGGTAGGGAGGAGACAAGACACCCGGTGGTCATGGGATGCTGAGCCCGCTGCAGCATCATGATGCTCCCACACAAAATGAGGAGGGGTCATGCTGGGCTTGTTTTTTTCCAGAGGATAAACACGCCCCAAAAGTCCTTGTGAGAGAAATTGGAGTCATTTTAATCAAACAAGGCTGAGAACACACACACTTCTCCAGAGCAAGGTCACGTCAATGGGAGCAGACCAAGAGGAGGAGGAAAAACCAGTGATGTGACCACAGCTGCTTCTGTTTGGGTTTCCTTCTTTGGTTTTTCAATTCCCAGCTTCTTCTCCACCAAAACTGACCCTGCTTTGGAAAAATTCCAATTGAACATATAGCCCATCACTTCTTGGTGACATCATTTGTAGCTCTGATACTCCCTGGGGCATTTCCCCTTCTCTGTAGCCAGCAGATCTCTATCAGCTCCTGCCAAAACACCTGCAGAGGAGTCAAACTGACCCATGATGAGGACATATGAGTCTAATCCTTGTGGGGCATCAGCAGAAAGCATCCATAAAGCTGGGAGATGCCAGTTTTCACATTACACATCTCTGGGGGTCTTTTTGTCACCCATGTATTGCATAAGGGGCAGTTTCTGGGACTGTTGGTGATGGGCAAGCTTGGACAAGGACCAAAACCTGTCCCATCTGCAGGGGTCTGGTCCTCTTTGTGGTCACTCCATCATCCTGGGAGCTGTTACTGGTCCCAGCATGTCATTGGAGGCAATGGGGTATTTCTGGGTTTGGCTGCAGTGACTTACAGGTAGGAAATCTCAATGGGTGGGAAATGGGAGGAATTTGCTTCAAACTATTGAACTTCTCAAATGTTTAAAGAAAGAACCTGAAGGTTTTTTTTCCTGTGCCCCCCTTTAAGGAACAAAAGACAGACTTTATTTCTTCCTGCTGGTGTGTCCTGAGCAAATCACAGAGTACCACAATGTCAAAGATGCTTAAAACTCCCCAGGGCAGGAAATCCTTGTGCCTGTTCTTTATAGTGGGGAAACTGAGGCACAGAAGTGCAAAGAGACTCATAAACGACCCAGTGACATAATCCCAGGGATGCAGACTTGGTCCATAACTCCTCTGGCATCTTCCCCTTGCCTGAGCATCCCCAGACCTCATATGGGGCAGGGAAAAATGCGGCTCCAGGAGGTCAGGGCAAAACCCTCCACCTTGCACGGACCTCTCTGCTCAGCTGCTTTTGGTGACCACATGAAACACGGCATCAGGGATGGGTCAGGGACTTGGCAGCTGCACAGGAGACCACCTGAGGTCCCCAGCATGGGGAGGGAGGTGCTGCTCCTCCAAGGCACTTAACCCCAGCACGGGAATGATTTGGCCCCATCCCCTGTGTAAGAGCCAGGAGTGGCTTTGGCACCGAGCTCACCTGCACGGGTGGAAGCAGGGGGGGGAAGAGGGGAGCAAAGTCACAGCGTGTCCCCAGGGTAGCTGCCTTCAGGGAGCTCAGCCATCACCTCACTGTGGTCCTCCCTCACCTTTCCACCCCCCAAGCACGGGCACGGACTCAGCCTGAGGTCCAGGGGCTGTGCAAAGACCTGTAGACCCATCTGGGCTGAGCTGGACCACAAGATTAACTAAAGTTCACACCTCCCTTTGGACCAAGCCCCCTTCATGTGGCTGCTCAGAGCCCCTGGGACCCATCCCCATCCCCAACATGGTTCCCACCCCATTGCTCTGCCTCACACCCTCAGTGTTGAGATGAGAAATGACCCAGTCAGATCATGCAGCAGTTACAGGACATCCCAGGGACCGGGGAACGGCTCAAATAACCCCAGTGGTACAAAAACACAGCCACATAAAGCAACGTCTGCAATCAGTCCAGGGCTCTCCATCCATCCCAGTCAACCCAGAAGGGTTTGGACCCTGCAAGAAAGATTTTCCACCCACCCCTCCCACCTCAGCAGCATCCCAGCATGCACTGACTGGGAGGCTGACCCAGCTTCCCATGGGATCAGCCCCATAAGCTGTCCCAGCAATGTCCTGGTGTCCTGTCACCTCAAAGCGGTGCCAAACTCCGGAGAGGCAGCGATAGGACATGGGGCATCATGCCCAGGATGGAGGCAGGCAGGGGGGCTGCTGCAACCTCTCCGGGCTCCTCCAGCTCCTTCTGCCACCCTTCTGGTCACTCTGCTGCCGGGGAGATGATCCAGCAGCATCTCAGCTGTCCTCTCCTGCATCTCCGCCCCAGCAAGCAGGACAGGAGCTTCCATAGGGTTTCCCAGAGCTGCAATGAGCTCGGGTGCCCTCTGCAAGGCTGGTGGGTGCTCAGGACCTGGCCCCTGTGCTGTGCCATGGTGGGGGTCCCACGCTGCAGGGACCCCGGCTCCCCCGTCCCGTGTGGAGCTCTCTCCTGGCTCAGACAGCCGAGGACTGCTTGATGCTGTGGAAGCTGACACGGGTCGGGGAGGTGGGGATGGACATGGCCCGAGCCACCCGGGCACGGATGGAGTGTTTGTCCTGCCAGCGGTGCCACCGCTTCCGTACGGCCGACCGGACCTGGGGGGAGACAGAGGAGGGGGGGTTTAGTCACCATGCAGCTGGCTGAAGGGGTTCAGAAGCTCCAGCCATTCTTATGCTTGGGCTTTCAACCAGAAATGCTACAGAAATGCTGCTCAGCTCCCTGGGTCATCTTTTGTTCTATTATTCTTCATCTGTTCGCTCTTCTCCATCTCAAATCAGCCAACGGGGAACACACCCCTGAGAGAGAGCTCAGCAAGTGACCCCAACAAGAAGCTCCTCCAACTGCCCCCAACAGGAGCTCTCTTCCAACTGATCAGCTCCTTGTTGCTTCTCCCCAGCTGGTTGGTTCCTGGTTGATCTCTCTCCAGCCTCACTCATCACCCCAACCACGATCACCTGGGGGCAGTTGGTTCCTCACACAGGTGGGGCAGGTTCTGCCTCTGGGGCCTGAAACCACTTGGGGAACAAAACCTGTTGCTGGGTTGGGACTCATCCACAGGTCAACTCCAACTTGGGGCCCACAGCCCAGGCCCCAGCACTTCAGAGGGTGGGGTGAAAGCTCAGATCTTCCCCAGAGGACCAGGATCATGAGCTTGCATCTGCTTGCAAGGAAGGGTGTAGCCACCCCAGCCCCCGGTGCTCACCTCACTGTTCAGGAAGCAGTAGAAGACAGAGACGAAGAAGCCCTGGAAGGAGACAAGCAGCAGAGTCACCCCAGAGCTACATCCAGCACACATCCCCAGGCTCAGGAGCTTTGCAGCAACCCTGATATCTGGGGATGTCTGATTTGGGGAGGGAGCAGAACTGGGGCCAGGAGAGGCTCCTCCACATCCCTTGGTGGGGGGACTGGGATGGAAGTTAGTGCTGAGGACCACACCTGGAAGGACTCCAGAAAGGAGTTGAAGTAGATGAAGACAATCCTGGAGATCTCATCCTCCCCTGGGTTGACAAAGAAGAGCATGTAGGTAATTCCCAGCAAGGGCAGCAGCACCAGTGTGGCCTTGACTGCTTTCCTGGGGAGAAAACATGGAGCTGAGCTGCTGCTGCACAGCCCTGGGCACAGGGACTCTCCCCATCCCACTCCTAGCACCAGCATGGCAGGGACTGGTCTGGCTGGGACTGAGCAAACCAGTAATAGGGAGAGGATGGAGCAGAGCTGAGCTGGTTTCCAATGTGATCCTCAAGGGCTGGTTTGAGCACTGGGCACCTTCTGTAGAAAAGGGCAGTGGATAGTGGAGCCCTGACCTTGAGCTGGCGTGAAACGATTGCCTGGCTGATCTAAGGCTCAATTAAAAAGGGATTAAGGAGGGTAAAATAATTCACACCCTTCACCATGGGTTTATGAAAAACTTATCTTGGCTAATTAATTTGATATCTGCTCTTGATGAGATTACAAGAGCGGTTTGTGAGAAGTAATAGGGCTGAGACAAGAGGAAGGACTGGGGCTTGGCACCTCATTAGGGGATGAGAACAATGCCAAGGCAACAGCTCTTGCTTAAAAATCCTCCCTTAAAATTGCTTCAAAATTCCAACATTTGCTGAAAACAGGAGCAGTCACCCCTGGGCTGGGCAGGGATGGGACCTGGGACCTGAGCAGCATCCCTGACCTGGAGGAGAGCCACAGCCAGACATAAACTGGCAGATGGCACAGAGGAGTTGGAGATGACTGAGGTCATCAGCATCTTCTGGCTGGCAAACTCTGGGACAGGTACTGGTGTAGCTTCTCCAGGGGAGCAGCCATGGGAGAGGAGGATCCATCAGCTTTGTACCAAAAGCCATTGTCTAAGGCGAGCAGGAGCCCTCCAGGGATGTCCCTTGCCTGGTTTAAGCAGGACCACACAGTTTTTAACCTGCCAAACTCCCCAGGTTTTCCTGTCCCACAAAATGTTTCTGGGAAATGAAAATGTTCTGCCCAAAGGGGAAAATCCTCCCCTGCCAAAATCAGGAAAATATTGGAAACCCCAAAGTCTCCCAAAATTGCTGAGTGAGGCTAAACAGCCTATTTCAATAACCCTCATCTTTGCTCACCCCAAGCTGGATCATTCACCCCAGCTCAACACTCCACGATGAGGAGAGCTGGCACTTCCCAATGAGAGCATCTGAATTTTTCCATTCTTAGCTGAAAAAATCACCCTCCCCACAAACCTGCTTCTCTGGACCTTGCAAACAGTGGGATTCCCTGATTCCTGCCTGGAAGATGATGCAGAGAGAAGAACTGGCAAAGACCGAGGTGTCTTCTCCTGTTCCAGGTACTCTGACCATGCACCTCCCAAGCTGTCTGCAAAATATTCCTCAGGAGAGAAGGGTTAAATTTCCCTGCCTTGTGCTGCTTCTCCCCGTGGCTTCACAAGGAGGTGTTTGGGTGGCATTGATTCATTACTCCTTCCTCAGCCTTGGCTTTGCTGCCAAGCAGTGATTTAATTCTCTCGTCCGTGCCAAGATTTCCAGCTCCAAGGCAGGTGAGCTGATCGGGTCCCTCCAAAACAGGCTTTTCTAAAGAGACTCAGCTCCCAACAGCTCCCTTCAAAGGCAGGTCCAGCCATCCACATTCTCCATCACAAAGCTCTCCCTGGCCAGGATTTTTCAACAACCCCAGGTACAATGGGCACAAGTCACCAAAAAGCGTTTGAGATAGTCTTAGATGTCTCTTCATCTCCTTGATATTGGCTGATGGGGTTGTTCCTATCCCTCTAACCATGCTAATGAAGATTCTAGGTCTGCTTTCTGCTCATGCAGAAGGTTGATCATGCTCTAGGTTGCTCAAGCTCTTACCTGTACTGGATTGTCTCTGATGTGGTTGAAGCTCGGAGCTTTGTCATGAGGATTCGGACGATGTTGAACAGAAAGATGAAGTTGATCTGGAAGGAAGAGGACACCTGGTTAGTGTCTGCCCCCCAGCATCTCCTCAGCCAAGGCAATGGGCCATGCCAGGGGAAAGGGGAATGTTTCCTCTTGGACCTAATCTATTGCCTTGCACTGGAGCAGGACATTGCATTTATTGATTTTAAAGCACTTGAGTAATCATAGAAGGTTTTAGGTTGGAAGGGACCTCCAGAGCTCATCTGGTCCAACCTCCCTACACCAGCAGGGACATCTCTACCTAGGGCAGGCTGCTCAGAGCCCCATCCAGCCTGACCTTGAAGGACTCCAGGGATGGGGCCTCCACCCCTTCTCTGGGCAGCCCATTCCACTCATCTATCACCCTCAGATTAAAGAACTTTTTCCTAATATCCAGTCTAAATCTCTCCTTTCCCAGCTTAAAACCATCACTCCTGGTCCTGTCATTACAAACCCTTTTGAACAGACCTTCCCCTGCCTTCCTGTAGCCCCTTCAGGTCCTGGCAGGTCACTCTAAGGTCCCCCTGGAGCCTTCTCTTCTCCAGGCTGAACAGCCCCAACTCTCTCAGTGTCTCCACACCAGAGATGCTCCATTCCCCTGAGCATTTTGGTCCCTCCTCTGGACACGCTCCAATCTGTCCTTATCCTTCTTGTGCTGGGGGCTCCAGAACTAAGAATAAGATGTAGGAGTTTGTTGGAGTGTGCAGGGCACACCAGGAGGCTGGTGAGGAATGGCAAGTGTTAGAGAAAGGGCTGAAGGTGAAGAAGTTGGAAGGGGAGGAGGACTACAAGGTGGCCGGAGGGATCTGGGGAGCTGCTGCCATCACAGCAAGGAGCTGCTTGGCTGCTCTCCCAGCTGCCAAGCTGCTAATGAGGGCACGGGAAGGTGGCTCTGGGGGCTGAGCACAATTGACACAAATTAGAGGTGGCCTGGCTACCTGACGGGCTGGGAAATGAGAAGCAGGCTCAATTATTCAGCCAGGCTAATTGCTGCTGGTGATTAGTATTCCCTTGGGTTTCTTTGGGAGGAAGAGCTGTGGGACCTTGTGCGTGGCTGGACCCCCAGCACTGCTGCTTGTGATTTGCAACCACTGCTCTTCTTTGTCCCTTCCCAAAAGGGCAAAGCCCCAGGAAATGATGCTCTATGTGATCCCTGGTTCAAGTATCGCTGCTCAGCCAAGAGCTGGGAGCAAAGGGATGTGGGTCAGAGGATGGAGCTGAGGTCCTGCTTGACCAAGCACCCACTTGCACCCAAAAGGTGCCAGGGCAGGGATGGAGGGACTCACTGCTGCAGGTGGGAGTCTGCTGGTGGGAGCAGCCCTATCAGAGTGAGGTCTCCACGCTCCCCTTCCAGCCCATCCCAAGCCAGCAAGATCTGGTCTTACTGGGGGGTCAGGCGCCCAAATTTGCTGAAGGTGCAGTTTGGATGAGAGGAGCTGAGCTTGCAGGGCTGGGGGGCAGCACAGCCAGCTCGGTGGGGTGATGCTGGAGGAGGGGGTGAGATCATGTTGAGGAACAGCCTCATCCCACGTGCAGAAGGATAGGACCCTGTATTTAGCCAGCAAGGTCACTTTGCCCTTACCAGAAGCACCAGGATCATGGGGCCTTGGTAGATGTAGTCGGTGTAAACTCCTGCTCGCTTCCCAAACCAGCACCTGCAAGGCAAGGACAAGAGGTGTCAGGGACATGTGGTGATGGGGACAAGCCGTGTGAGTGACCTGAGTTTACCCCTGTCCTTGCACAATCTCAGTAAGTCACTGTCCACAGGGTGAAAACACTACGACTCAAACTGCTGTAGCCACTATGAGATAGCCTCCAGGAACCCCCTGTATGGAGCTGCCTGGGGGTCATGGGGGTGTTTATGGGCCCCATATGGATATGGGAACTGGTTATTGTAGGATGAGAAGGGACAACCTTACACAAACACAGGTCCAGGTTGGCTCTGTCCCCAGCAAACCCCTTTGGGAGCTCACACAGGCTCCCCTGTCCTGGGAGCACCTCGTCGGGTTTGTTTATATGGGTGCTGCTGGAGTTAGGGGGGCAAACTAACCCTGAAAAACAAGACAAGCTGCTGTTCAGCTAAAGAGGCTCCTTTTAACCTCCCAGCCCGTGTGACAAGCTTGCAGGTGTCTGCTAAGTCCTCCATTAGCAAGTCTCTGTGAAACCAGCACGGGTGGTGATAGGTTGTGTCTCTGCTGGTAGATTAAATCCCAGCTCCATTTAGCTAAGGCCTTGTAGGAGCTCTGGCTTAATCACACTTTTTTCCCCCCTTAAAAATTCTCATTTGCCCTTTGAATGCAGCTGCAGGCAGAGCTCCTGCTGCAGAGAGCCCAGAGGTGGGATAAAAGGAAGAACTCAGGAATAGCATCTTTTTTTTCTTATCTTTTTTTATCCTCCCACCCTTCCCATGTACCCTGCCTCACGTCAGCCCTTCCAGGCAGGATCCATGCCTGCCACAGCCCCTGGCACAGCAGATCCCTGGGGATTTGGGGTGGAAAGGAGAGAAATCAGGCTCACTTCTCGTTGTCGTAGTAGAGCTTCCCAATGGCCCAGGCCACGATGATGGGGAAGGGGATACCTGCAGACCAACACAGACACGAGTCTCAGGGGGGCAACACAAAGTCATGCTGGAACAGGGATTTATTTTGTTAAAAAAAAGCACTGAGTGAGGTGATGTGGCCACACAAACCCCATCCTCCTGCTCCCAGCAGATTTTTTGCAGCTGTTTGGGTGTAAGAAGACAGGACAAGAAGTGATGGCTTCAAATTGCACCAGGGGAGGTTTAAATTGGACATTAGGAAGAAGTTCTTTGCTGCAAGAGTGGTCAGGGACTGGCTTAGGCTGCCCAGGGAGGTGCTGGAGTCACCATCCCTGGAGGGGTTCAACAAACGAGTAGATGTGGTGCTTCAGGACGTGGTCTAGGGGTCAGGGAGATGTTGGACAAAGGTTGGACTTGATGAGGTCTTTTCCAACCTCTATGATTCTAAGAGCAGGAGCATAGGGTAGAGGTGGGCATCACCCATCACTACAACCCCTTGATGCCTGGTGGGTGCCCATCCTGGTGCCGTTGGTGGTGCCCATGGTGGTACTCACACCAGCCGATGCAGATGAACATCCACTTGCGGAGCTTGTCGGTGGAGTAGGTGAGCACGATGGCCGTGTGCAGGTAACAGCCCTCCCCAAACATCCAGAAGAAGTTGGTGACATGGAAGTAGTTGTAGGCAGCAGTGACCAAGCGGCACCAGACCTGCCGGGGAAGTTAGGAGAAGACATGAAAGGTGAAGAGCAGAGCTCTGTGTTGCTGTGGGACAACTGATGTGCAGAGCAACACAGACCCCAGCAGAGCAACTGAACCCACGTTTCTCATAAGCCTGGGTTGTCCTCCAACCACCAGGCAACACTATTTGGCCCCTTGAGCTGCTTTTGTGGTCTCATCTGTAGGATCCTTAAGCTCCCCACACCCCCTGGTTGCTCAGAGACGAGCTCAGACTGACTCCCTGGATGAGCTGCACCTACCACGTTGCTCTCGTGCACCTCTGGGTTCATCGTGAGCTGCACCACGAACCACGTGGCGTTGCGTAAGATGAAGGCTGTGATCAGGTTCCAGTGGATGATGTTCCTCAGGCAGCGGATGCTCCTGGAGAGGTGGGGAGACAAGGGACCATCAGAGCATGGTGGGGGGCTGGGGGCTGGCCACGTGTGGGCTGGGGGACAGGGCTGTTTGTGGAGCTGGATGGCTTTGTTGGGACCAAAGGGTGAGCTTCAGGGGCCAAGCTCTGGGTGAGGTGGGCAGGACCAAGGCCAAGAGGTGGGAGGCACCAAGGAGAACCCTCTGACTCCTTAACCAAGTGCTTTAAAAACACAGGAGGAAAATAACCCTGAGATAAGCATCATCCCTCCAGACTGGAGAGCAATGGCCGTGGAGAACATGGCAAAACCCAGGAGCTGGGTGGGGTGGCCATGGGGTGACCTCTCTGGGCTCATCCCCCCAGCAGGAGCACAGCAGCAGGTCGGGTCACTCACCGCAGGCGCATGAAGAGGACGAAGGCCACGAGGAGAGCCCCCAGAGAGACACAGTGCCCCAGGTAGTTGATGATGACAGCAATGTGGTAGTGCAGCTTGCTCTTCTTCTGGTGGGGGAAGATGGAGAAGGGCTCAGCAGCAGCCCCGGGTGCCACCCCAAACCCACCTCTCCTCCACCACATCACCTCTGAGAGCTGCACCACAAATTCTGGACCCTTTTCCTGGAGCCCACCTGGTGCAGCACAGTGGAGATGGGGCTGGAAGGGGATGTGGCTGGTTGAACAGGGCTAATGTGGGCAGGAGAGGCACCAAACTGGCCCTGCACAGGGCCCAGGAGTTTCACACCCCACCCATACCCAGGCAGCTCATGGTTGCTGCCTCTACATCCCCCCTGCTCAGCTCTGGGACATCCCCAACCCATCCCCCAGGGAAATCCTGCTGTAACTCAGCTCAGCTCGCTGGTGATGTGACATCTGATGTCTCAGTTCATTCCCCATTGCCCTGGGGGCAGCTGAGAGGCTGGGGTGAATTTGGGCACAGGGAGCAGGGGATCTCAGGAATGTGCAAGTGATAATTAAATTAATTGATCCTCCTGCTGTTAGGCACTCATCCAACCTGTGAATTTGCAATTAACTGAGTGAGAAACCCATTCCTGACAAGAGATATCAGCATTTTAAACACCAGAGGTGGTATCAGCTGCAAGTGAACAGCTCATATCTCTTCTTCTTTGCTCCAAGGGGTGGCTTGACCTATTCTGGGGCTTGTAATTCTTTGTCTCCATTTTTCATCCCTTTCAGCTTCCTAAACATCTCCTCTATTTCATTGCCAGCAGGGGGGGAAGGGGTTTGCACTGAAGGTTTGTGTCAGGAGGGAGCTGGAGGAGGGGGACAAGGCTGATCTGCACCTCCTGGGACCAGGAGACCTCACACTGCCAATTCTCTGGGATTTTTAACAGGGAAGGTAAGAGGTGTGGCTTTATTTTTGGCAGGGAATGAAAATACAACTCAAGATGCTGGATGCAACCTTATATCTGGGGTGTTGCTGCACACCCAGCCCACAACTCCCTTGGGCCGTGCCTAACCTGGATGCTGTTGCCCTTCAAAACTCCATCATCTCTCCCTCACCCTCCTGCCAAGGTTCTACCAAGGTCCTACCTCTTCACTGAGGATCTCCTGGCACTGGGAATAGTTGACTCGAGCTGCCCAGCTCCCGTTAGCCAGACACTCCCTGTAGCCATTGTCTGAAAGAGAAGGTGCACGTCAAAGGGTTAATGGTGTGACCTGATGTGACCTGATGAGGTCAAGCTTGATGGGGCTCTGAGCAACCTGACCTAGTTAGAGAGTTCCTGCTTGTTGTAGGGGGGTTGGACTAGATGACCTTAGGAGGTCCCTTCCAACCCAATGCACTCTCTGATTCTATGTCACTAATGTGGGGGTCACTGGCATCAAGCCAGTGGCATCATTTGTTCTGAAGCCATCTCAGATGATGCCTCAGTTGCAATTGCAGAACCAAAATCCTTGGAATGTTCCAGATCCACTCAAGGGCTTGGGTCTGCACCAGCTCTGCCCTTGGCACTGGGGGGACCCCAACATCTCCCACCACTGAGATGCAGCAGGAGCAGCATGAGTTTGACTCCCCTTTTCCCTCCTCTATGGCATTTGCTTGAGCAACCACCATCCTGGATGCTTGAGGATTCCATCCTACGAGTGCTGCTGCAATGGCAGCGTGAGGTTTTCACTTCTCCCCCTGCTTTAGGAGCCTCCTTCACCTCCAGCAAGTGGCAAGTCTAATTGGGAAGAGTGCCCACAACAGCCCCAGAGCAGCCTCCCATTAGTGTCATCCCTGCAGTGATGGGAGCACTGGGGCAATGCTGGGATTCTGCTGTTAACAGGAGAAACCATGAGCTCCATCAGGGTGATGGGATGGGACAGGGGTGGGGATGGCTCTTGGGCAGGCACAAGGATGGATTAATGCAAAGAGACTCCTGCCATGGCACGAGAGGCAGCACAGAGCAGGAGGCAGCTGTGAGAGATCTTCCACCACAGCAAGAAGGTGTGGGCTGGAAGAATTGATGTGTTCTGGGGGAAACGAGATGTTTCTTTCTGCAGAAGCAGCGTCCAGGTGGCCAGAAGCTCGACCGTGTGCTGGGAATGGCTTTGGGCACTTTTCAAAGCCTTTGTTTTGTCCCCTGCTCCCAGCACGTCATCGTCAGTGACAACAGGGTCACCCACACCAGGAGGGGATGAGCTGCAAGATCTCCCAGCCCTTGCTCTGCTGGGGTTGCAGAACTCTCCTCCACCTCCAACCACGGGGCTGGCTTGCTCCTATAGAGTCATGGAATTGTCAGGGTTGGAAGGGACCTCAAAGATCATCCAGTCCCAACCCCCTTGCCATGGCAAGGACACCTCCCACTCCAGCAGTTGCTCACAGCCCCAGCCAGCCTGGCCTTCCAAATGTCCAGGGATGGGGCTTCCAGCACCTCTCTGCCCAACCTGGGCCAGTGTCTCCCCACCCTCCTGGGCAACAACTTCTTCATAACCTCTCATCTCAATCTCCCCACCTCTACTTTTGACCCATTCCCCCCAGTCCTACCACTACCTGACAGCCTCAAAAGTCCCTCCCCAGCTTTTCTTGTAGCCCCCTTCAGATCCTGGAAGGCCACCAGAAGGTCCCCTGGGAGCCTTCTCTTCTCCACACTGACCAACCCCAACTCTCTCAGTCTGTGCTCACAGCAGAGCTGCTCCAGCCTCTGACCATCCTTGTGCCCCTTCTCTGGATACGTTCCAGCACCTCCAGATCTTTCTTGTGCTGGGGGCTCCAGAACTGGACACAGAGCTCCAGGTGGGGTCTCATGAAGGTGGAGTAGAGGGGGAGAATCCCCTCCCTTGCCCTGCTGCTCTTCCCCTGCCCCCAAGATGGGGACATCAGCCCTCTCCTCCTTCACAGAGGCACATCCAGAAGGACATCCTGATGCTGTGAAACCACCCTCTCTGAAATTTGGGATATGAGGGATTTTGGGGATTTTTTTGGGTTGACGGATCCCACAGAGCCCCCCAACAATCTCTGTACCCAGAGATGTCACTTGTGCCCCCCCAGTCCTGGTTGGACGTGTCTCTCTGACCTCCCCCATCCCTCCCACACCCTGTCCCCACCAGTGCTGCCCATCTTACTGGTGGTGTTGTACCGCACGCCGTAGAAATACTCGGGGCAGGGCCGGGCCACCAGCTGTCCCACTGCACTGCGGGGCCAACACGTGCCTATCAGGTCTACTGAGGCATTGCACTGGGGACCTGCAGAGGAAAGGGGGAGAGGGTTAATGGAGGTCTGAGGGACACCTTCAGGCTGTTGAATCAGAGAATCATTTAGGCTGGAAAAAACCTCCAGAATCATCAAGTCCAACCTTCATCCCAACATCTCCCTGACCCCCAGACCATGTCACAAAGCTCCACATCTACTCGTTTGTTGAGCCCCGCCAGGGATGGTGACTTCACCACCTCCCCGGGCAGCCTGGGCCAGTGCTTGACCACTCTCAGGAAAGAACTTCTTCCTGATATCCAATCAAACTTATCAAGGTTTGCCCAGAGAGCTGGGGCTGCTGTCCTGGCTGAGCTGATGGTTGGCTGCAAGCTCAACCCTGAGAAGAACCTCATGGCAGACACCAAATAGGGTCTGTGTGAAGACTCCCCAGTGACTGGTTGATCCATCCTGGCCATGACTATTGCCCTGATCCTGTCTGAGCACCTGGGTTTAGCCCAGTTCTGACACTGGTTTTCTGAGCTGGCTTCCCAAGTCACCTTGGGGTTCCCTGGCTCTGGTTTTCCAGCCCCACTCCTTCCTTCAGCCATGACTTTGGCATCAGCCAGCAAGAAGAAGATTTTCTCTCTCCCAGTGGTGACTCCAGCCTGCTGCTGGTAGGACAGACAATTCTTAGAGCCCCTCCAGCCCTCTCACAGCTCCTGGCTGCACAACCTCCTTCCCAGCCATTCCCGTTGGTCTCTTCCAGCCTTTCCTGGGAAGAGAACTCCAAGTCTGCTGCTGTTATTTCAGATTCCAAGCAGGACTTGTGTGCTTTTCCCAGCTACACGAGTGTGCTAACGTAGGCACTAGGTAGGCCAGATTGCAGGCTCTTTTATGTGCAATTTGTGTATATTTAGAACAACATGTACTGCAGCTAAATATGGCCCAGCCACATCTAAAAGTGAGGTAGGGAGCATGAGGGCTGAAATATCCATATAACAGAATCCTTGAGGGGTGGGCAGCAGAGCCTGGAAGGGGCAGAGCTCAGCTCAAACCACTCCTGGGTGCCAGAGATGTTGGTGCTGCTGGTGCAGGGACAGACGTTGCCACTTCCTAAGGCAGAACATCCCCATTCACAGCATTCGAGGTGTGAGGACACAACGTTTCCTCCCCACCTGGGCTTGATGGTTGTTATTTGAAGGCCTTTCCCAAAGCTTCCTATGTGCAGAGCTGGCTGAAGAGTCATCCAACAACAACAAAAAAAGCAAAATACTCCATTATTAATACGATGAAGGCTCTTCATGGGGCAATATTTGTTTTCATTGATAAAAATTGGCTGCTTGGGCTGTTCTGGGAGCAGATTTTCAGTGCAATGAAAAGGAGAGCTTTCTTCAAACACCTTTGCAAGGGAAAACAACTTCCAAGCACGTGAGCTGGGGAAGCATCAGAGCATGGAGAGAGTCACCTCCTGCCTCCCATAGCCTGTGGTGAGAAATTAATTTCCACAATGACCTTTGCTTTTAGCTTTGCTAATGTCTATGGTTGCTGCAGCAACCTTCACTTTAAATTAACTCTTTGAAGCCTGTATTTCTTAGGTGTATTTAATCATGTGTAGTGCATGTGTCTGAGCTCACCCACCTCCAGCAGCATTTGTTGAGCTCCTTAAGTTGTTTTGGCCCAAATTCGACAGAAAAATAGAAAATGAAGCCTCCGTTTAAAGTTTTATGATAATATTCATATATTATTTCATAATTATATTCATAATTATTTCATGTATTGAAAAGACAATGGGTAATTGCTTCAGCTAAGGACAAAGTTAAATTGCAAGTGCTCTCCCTGTTGTCCACCCAGGTGAGAAGCTGCTTGAATATCTGGAATAGGAAAAGCTTCACTTGGGATAACCCAACATGGAAAAATGGGGCTTGCACAGTGCTAATGACCAGAGCTGCTCAACAGTCATCAAAACCCCTCCCTGTGAGCATAAACTCCATTTTCTCCATCCCCTCCTGCCTCAGTTTCATAGAATCATAGAATTGTCAGGGTTGGAAGGGACCTTCAAGATCATCCAGTCCCAACCCCCCTGCCATGGCAGGGACACCTCCCACTACAGCAGTTGCTCACAGCCCCAGCCAGCCTGGCCTTCCAAACGTCCAGGGATGGGGCTTCCAGCACCTCTCTGGCCAACCTGGGCCAGTGTCTCCCCACCCTCCTGGCCAACAACTTCTTCCTAACCTCTCATCTCAATCTCCCCACCTCTACTTTGGACCCATTCCCCCCACTCCTACCACTACCCAACAGCCTCAAAAGTCCCTCCCCAGCTTTCTTGGAGCCCCCTTCAGATCCTGGAAGGCCACCAGAAGGTCCCCTGGAACCTTCTCTTCTCCAGCCTGAACAACCCCAACTCTCTCAGTCTGTGCTCACAGCAGAGATGCTCCAGCCCTCCTCCAGCAGTTTCCCTCCTGCATCCCAGGGGCTGGGCACAGATGCAGACTGGTCAGGGAGGACAAGCAGGAAGGCTCAGAGAGAAGCACCAATGGTACTGCCCAGTAAAACACAGCAATGCCATTACCAACCAAACCCAAGCTAGATCCATGGAAATGCCGTGGTCAGACAAAGGTGGCATCACTCTGTTATACATCTGCTCAAATCTGGATTTAATATCTCCACATTTCTCCAAGGCACTTGATTTAATGCTGCTTGGCACTCCCACTAGAGCACTATGGACACCCACCAGCTGACAAATGGAGTGTCTGGGTCTTGCAGGGTTGGAGGTGGAGCAGCATCACTAGGAGCTCCACGTCCCATGGCTCAGGGTTGTGCTGTGGGGTGACCTTTGGGCTTGGGGGCTGCAGTTTGGTGAGCAGAGGTCAGGCTCAGCTTCAGTAGGAGTCTCCTGGGGCTTCACCCTCAGCTTGGCTGCCTTCACCCCAGCACCTTTGCGGGCAGCATCTCGAGATGTGTCCCACCAGACAGTGAGTGGCTGTAATATTTTTCCCGGGCTGACACAGAAATGCCTGATGGAGAAATGCTGCAGGAAGCAGATGCTGCCCTTTCTGCTCTCTCCAGCATCCAGGGAAGAAAATACATCTCCTGCTGGGGAAGGGTTAAGGAAAAGAGTGAAGGAGAAAAGAGCTGTGAGGGTTTCCCATTTGCTCAGCATGACCGACTGCTCCAGCTGCTCCCCGGTGGCAAGTGGCTCCCAGCATTTAGAGCACTGTTTAGCATGGAAATTATATGTATCAGTGCTAAATGCCTTCATATCTGCTTCACAGCCTGGCCCTGTTTGCAGGGGGATTATGCTCCCAGGTTCTGCAGATGTCTGCTCCAGCTTTCTCAGCACAGAGAGTTTTGGTCTTTGCAGCTTCGCAGCAAGAGAAGTCAATGAATTTCCTACCTGCACCCAGTCCCCCTGGTTTGGGTCCCTCCCACTCAGAAAAACAGCATTTGGGGTTGGAAGGAGCTGGTCCTGCTTTGAGATGGGGGATGTGGCACTGGGGAAGTCACTTAAATTCCTTCTTACCTTAGTCCCTTTGGGTTCTGCTGCTGTGAAGCCACATAAAGCAATTCCTTTCTCCCAAAGAAAAGTGCTTGTCCATGGACTTACACTGAAATAGCTACACCATAATAACTGTCTCGGGATAACTACAGCAATATCCCTCCTGTTTGTATAAAACATCCTTCTCCAGCCTGTGTCCACCACTGGCAGAGGCCCCTGAGATGCCTCCAAGCTAAAGCCACACGCAGCCTAAAGCTCTCCAGTCCCAGCTAATCTGCCCAAAGATACTGAGCAAATTTAAAGAGGATGGAGCATGTTTATCATGGGCCAGCACCACCAGAAGTGTGGCCACGGTGCTCTTGAGCTGGTGCCAGGAGGTCTGAGGTGCTATTGTGCCATCAAACCATTGCTAGGGTGATATGAAGAGGAGCAAAGCAAAGGTTGTGCTGATGTAGCTGTACCAGTAAACGTGTTCTTATCTCACACCAGGCAAAGCTTTGCACCAATGCAGCCTCCCAGTTGCTGAGGTGCCCCAAGTGACCCTATGGCTGCTCAAAGGGTGAAGCTTTTCTCCCCTTGTGCTGTGCAAAGGGGGCAGGAGAGACAATGGAAATCTGAATCACAGGCTCACTCTCTGGTTGGGAGTGACGGAATTATTTATCTGAGGTGTCTCAGGTAGCTGAGTAACTGCTGGAAGGTGTTAGCTCATCTCTCTACCTGTCCTGAGCTCTTAACCACAATTATCTCTGTCCAACCCTGATGTCCTCAGGTGTTGCTGCTGCTGCCTCCCAAGCAGGCTGAAGCTTCTAGATCCTTGGGGGTGTCCCTGCTGCGTTTGGTAATCACCCAATCATCTCCACACCTAATCAAAAGATACTCACTGCAGCCAGTGTGCAGAGGGTTTCTTGTCCCTCCCAGGCAGCTCCACCACACTGGTGGGGCAGAAGGAGCCATTTCACACCCTGATGCCCCAAAGCAAGGGGGGATACTCATAGTTCAAAGTGCTGATGTGACAGAGCTGGCTAAAGAGTCATCCAACAAAAAAAAAGCAAAATACTCCATTATTAATAGGATGAAGGCTCGATCCCAGCTGTGGAGCCACTTGGGTGGTAAATGTTGAGTAACCCCTTGAAGCATTGAGGGAAATGGCACTGGGGGACAATTTATGTTAACACATGGTTGAAATTGGGGTGGTGGAGCTTCTTTCCTTGCCTCTGAGCCATGGTTGTGGCTGGGAGCAGCTGTGGTTGTCTGAAAATACCCAGATCCTTGCTCACACTCTACATCCAGCACCATTTTCAGTAGCATTGGGTGCTTCTGTTTATCTTTGTAATAGTCCAGCCCTTATACAAATCCCCAGCAATCCTCCCAAGCATTCAAATTCCATGATCCTCAATGTAAAATAATTACACGGGCTAATTAAGTGCTATGATAGCAAAGTGTTTTGTAATGAATTTTCAGCCTGTTGCTATTCACCATCACTGGCTGTCCCCTTGGGTCCTCATGGCTGTTCTGGAGAAGAATAAATAGGAGGCATCAAACCCAGCTCCTGCCACCAGCACTTGATGCATCTGCTCAGCATCATCACTTAAGATTGATTCATGTACAGCTTCTGTGGAGCATATAAATGTATTGAATGTATAATGTAGTGAGTTGGGTTTGGGCATGTCTTGTTCTCCTGATGTTATCTATGGAGTGGTTGGAGTTGTGGCATCACCAAGGGGAGCAGTGAGTGGTGGATTGGGAGCAGCCCTGAAGAAAAGGACTTGGGAGTACTCATGGATGAGAAGCTCAATGTGAGCTGTCAGTGCACATTTGCAGCCCAGAAAGCCAATGGGATCCTGGGCTGCATCTAGAGCAGCGTGGGCAGCAGGGGAGGGAGGGGATTCTTCTCCTCTACTCCACCCCCATGAAACCCCACCTGGAGCTCTGCATCCAGTTCTGGAGCCCCCAGCACAAGAGAGATCTGGATGTGCTGGAACGTGTCCAGAGAAGGGCTACGAGGATGGTCAGAGGCTGGAGCAGCTCTGCTGTGAGGAGACACTGAGAGAGTTGGGGTTGTTCAGGCTGGAGAAGAGAAGGCTCCCAGGGGACCTTCTGGTGGCCTTCCAGGATCTGAAGGGGGCTACAAGAAAGCTGGGGAGGGACTTTTGAGGCTGTCGGGTAGTGGTAGGAGTGGGGGGAATGGGTCAAAAGTAGAGGTGGGGAGATTGAGATGAGAGGTTAGGAAGAAGTTGTTGCCCAGGAGGGTGGGGAGACACTGGCCCAGGTTGCCCAGAGAGGTGCTGGAAGCCCCATCCCTGGACATTTGGAAGGCCAGGCTGGCTGGGGCTGTGAGCAACTGATGGAGTGGGAGGTGTCCCTGCCATGGCAGGGGGTTGGAACTGGGTGAGCTTTGAGGTCCCTTCCAACCCTGATGATTCTATGATTCCCTGGTATTGGGTGGGCTTTGCTGGTGGGTGAGCAGAGAAGCACAATCCCTCTCTGGCAGAGCTTTCTTAGCAGAGACATCTAGTTTGGCTACGACGGAACAGAGAAGCTGGCAGGGATTTTACTGCTTCTAATCCAACGTGCAGTTTAACTGTTGTAGCTGCTGCTCACACTGGGATGTGCCAGGATGCAGCTTCCTACCAGAAAACCCCATCACCCTCTTCTCTTCCTCACTACAATAAAACCCATGAATATAAGCAAGGCTTCTATTGACATCCCCATTTCCTAGATGAAGGAGCAGAATGGCTTTATCAATACTAGTATTCTCTTAAACCACTATGATTGTCCACAAAGAATCATAGAATGTTTCAGGCTGGAAGGGACCTCCAGAGTTCATCTGGTCCAACCTCCCTACACAAGGGGAGTTTGAATATTTTGGTTCCCAAACCTGCCCCAGTATCACGGTGATAAATCCCTACCAGATCCCCTGCTGCCACTTTAGCCCCTGCTCAGCTCAGAAATATGAGTATTTCTGCCTTGGCAGGAGAGATGCCAACGAGGCTGAAGGGAAAAGAGGCGCTGATGTTGTTAATTTGACCTTTATGAATTGAAATTCCAGTCTCTCCCCAGGGGAGTCAGTGAAGGAATGAAAGAGCAGCAGCAAGAAAAGGGGCTGCAGGAGCAGCAGGAGCTGAGCTGGAGCAGGGGGAAAAGTCTCTTGGTCAAAATGCCACCCGCTGTGGAACATGTTTCCAGCCCTGCCTGATAATGTGCCCGTGAAGGAAATGCTCTCATCACTCCTGTGCTTCTCAGCCACAGGCTTCTGCTCTATCTGCACCAATGTGATTTGCTTTATTTAAATGCAAAGCTACGCTCCCTCCCCCTCCCTGGAAGAACCTCCAGGTTGAAAAAACCCAGACATTTCTCTTCAGTTCTGCCTAGATGGTGTCATTTTCCTTTGTTTTAGGGGAACTTGCAGTGCCAGGAGACATTCCTTCCCTGGGTAGGTATCAGCCGGGCTCCCCTGTCTCTCCTGAGCACGCACAGGGTTGAGGATAACAATTTATCCTGATAACAATTTAGCAGCTTAAGGGAGTGAATTGTGCAGCCAGCACCAGCCGGGGCTATTAGCAATTGGGTGCCAACTCCTTGTGTTGCTCCAGGCTTGGATGCTAATGGCAAAACAACCCTGCAAGTGCTCCCAGCTCGCTCTGCTCGAGTGCTTTCTGCTGGGCTGCTTTGGAGAAGCCTCATTGATTAATTCAGGAGAGGTTTTCCCATCTGCTCAGGGTTCCCTTCCCCAGGGAAGTGTCCCTATGGGAGGCGGTGCTGCAGCTGCACAGGGATGGGTGAAGTGACCTTGTCCCTCCCTGATGGGCTTCATGGCAGAGCCAGGCAAGAAGCAGCTGCAAAACAGCCCCTGGGGAGCTGAAATCATCAGGAAGGCAAATTCCCAGCCTCAGGCAATCTGCAGCCTGAAGGCCCCTGGGACAGGCACCTATCCAGCCGGGATGAGGGATGCTGAGCCTTGCTGAATCCCTTTTAAAGCCTCATCTGGGAATTTCTTGGCTTCCAGATGTCTGGGGGCAGCTGACAGGACTCTGCTAATGTGCCACGTTGACCTCAAGCCCAGCCTGATGTGATCCCTGCCTGGAGCAGAAAATATTCACTGCTACTGAGGAGAGCAGCCTTCCTGATGGAGCAGCCAACTGTGTGTGTGTCCCAGCACTGGTCAGAACCAGGGGCATAAATAAATCAGCTAAAACATCAGTGTGGACCCTCATGTCTGTGCAGGGAGCCTGAATGCCAAGGGACATCAGCTGGGGACAGTGTGCTTAGAGGGATTCACACAATCACAGAATGTCAGGGGTTGGAAGGGACCTCCAAAGATCATCCAGACCAACCCCCTGCTGGAGCAGGATCACCCAGAGCAGGTCACACAGGAACATGGCCAGGGGGGGTTTGAATGTCTCCAGAGAAGGAGACTCCACAACCTCCCTGGACAGCCTGTTCATGTCTGTCACCCTCACTGGGAAGAAGCTTCTTCTCACCTTTATGTGGAACCTCTGGTTCGGGTGAATCAGGACAGCACAAAGGAGCTCTGTGGGGCTCAGCTGCTCTGCCTCCTGTGGTGAGGGTTTGCCTGCACCCCATGAGGTGGGTGAACATCACCTCGGGTCTATCTCCACCACACTGCTGTGAGCAGAGACCTCTCCAGCTCCGTGCATGTGCCTGGGCACCCTGGGGATGTCCCTGTCCAGCAATGATCCTCCTTAAAATCTGTGAGATTAAATAAGGAAGGGACTGGTGACCCCAGGGAGGAGGAGAGCCCACACTGGGCTGGTTTTCAGAGGCAGGAGGCAGGGCCCCTCCACCCATCCAAGTGATGTCCTGCCAAGCTGTGTGTTGGAGGAGCTCTGGGCTCGTGTTCTCAGCATGTGCCATTTCCCAAGGGCTGTGGAGACATTAACAAATTAAGTCTCGTGGCCCCACCGCAATTCTCATTAGTGTCATTCTAACAACTCTCCATGTGAAAAGGCATCAAAACAAAGTCTCCACTTTGGTAAATATCCCTCCCTAGAAATCACTGCCTGAATCAGGCAGGGCTTAAATGGGCCCCAAGGAGGAGGGCTGCCTCTTAGCTCCGTGTACCAGCAGACGTAAGACAATTAATTTTGTCTCTTCCTCCCGTTATCAGCCCCCAACCTGAGCTGGAAGCAGCTCTCACATGTGCCAGCCCCATCCCAAATTAATGAGTTTCTCAGGGATGACAGATTGGATGTGTGGTGATGCTGGAGATGGTGCAAAGCTGAAGCCTGACATGTTGTGTTCCCCTGTCCCGGGGTGATGGGCGCTGGGGTGCACTAAATCCTGCTGGGTTCATGTGAATAAATCCCTACTGAGCAAAGCACCCACTGCTTGAAGGTGGCAGCAACTGCAGGGCACATCCACCAGCAAAGCCATGGCAGAAATCCTCCCCTCTGCCCTCTCCCTTGGGCTCAGGAGGTTCCAGCAAAGGCCAGGAGCCGGGCATGAGGATGCTCTAGGAGATGCCTGCTGCCCTGGTCATGCCACCAGCTGCTCCATGCATCACAAGAGAGCCCTTGGCTGGTGCTTCCCTGGGTCAGAGCTCACAGAGCTGGCTGCATGTTGCACCAGGGGAGGTGAGTAAGAAGAAAACCCAACCCAAATCATTCTGTGATGCTTAAGAAATGTCATTTATCACAGCTAACATGGCCAAGGGCAAGCACCTTGCTGAGCAGAGCAGTGAAACCTTCTGGGAGCAAAGCCCATGAGTGATGACCAGGTTCCATGTCTGCACTGAGGCACAGGCATTTCCATCTCCACTGGCAGCCTTGCTCTCCCTCAGCTTTCTGCCTCCCTTTCTTGGGCTGGGGAAGCCCTGGGGATGCTCCTTGCAGGGCTGTGGTGGCCTCGGCTTAGCCAGGCACTGAATGAGCAAGTGCCAAGCTGTGATGTTGTAAGGAGGAGTTTTTAATGGTGCTGTTAATGGGAGCTGGGTGGTGAGCAGGCACCCGTCAGCTCTGGGGCTCTGCAGCCATCCATCACCCTGATGGAGAGAGCTGCTCTCTCCAGCAGCCACCTCAGGCCAGGCAACTGCTTGATGCCTGCTCTGATCTTCATTCAGTGGTGAGAAAACCAACTCTGCAGCACCCCTGAGCTGGGGAGGTCTTTCCTCCTGGTCCCTGTGAGTTTCTCTCCTCCTCCTCAGCCACCTCTCCTCCCCCAGAACCTGTCACTGAAGCAGACCTGTGGCTGCTGAGGTGACATCCAAGTCACATCTTGAGGCTAAAAGCCACTTTTGGCACAAACACATCTTGGGCCTGACCCAGTTGGATGCAAACCCATGTACGGGTGTTGTGTAGGAGTGAGCTGCCCATGACCCTGCTGGTCTCACCTGGCTTGGCTGAGCCAGCCCTGGCCATGGCCACAGCCCCAGAAGCTCCTCGTGGCTGGTGGCCTCTCAAAGTACTCAGTGGCATCTAGGAGCACTGGGGGATGGAGAGTGGCTGAGCCCTGAGAACGTGGTCACCACGTTGCACTGGTGAGGTGGTCCTTGCGGAAAGTCACAACCTCCAGTTGTCCCCCCCGGGCAGGGGGATGGCAGAAAGGGGTGGACACAGGGGACAAAGGTCCTGGGGTCCCTGGACATGACAGAACAGGCAGTGTGGGAGCAGGGGCTGGGTAGATGTCTCTTTACCCACCTTCCCCTCAAGCCCAGCCCAACAGACACTTATTGTCTCTATTTTCAGCTCTCCTGAGCTCTTCATCTTCTACCTGCCTCAGCTGTCACCCTGCAAAGAGGCTGCAAAGCAGCCTCAGCACATCCCACCTCCACCCAGAAAGGAGCTGGGCAGCTGCAGATCAGCCCAGAGACCCCCCTAGACCCTCTCCCAGTCCCCTGAGGATGGTGAGGGGTGGGCTGGGGATGCAGGACACTCACCCGTGTGGTTGGTGATGGGCTGCAGGCTCTCACAGTACTGCTCTTGGATAGAGGCTGCAACTGGGCTATCCCAGAGGAGAAACACCTGCACGGGGAGAGAGCAGAGCACAGGCAGGGTTAGATGAGCAATGTGCCACTTCCAAAGATCCCAGTCCCTCCTTGGATATGGCAGCAAATGGGTCAGATCTCAGCTTGTCCATATTTTGGTGGATGCCCCCCCCAAAAGCTTCATGATGGGCATGTACCCATTTGCAGAATGGGTTCTCCAGGCCCGAGGAGCTGGGCTTGTCCTCTGGGACCCATCACTCCTGGGGGAATGATGCTCTCTGCTCTGCTTCCCACCCACTGATCCTCTCCTGCCCCAATTTAGGGACTTTTTAGGATGTTAGGGACTTTTTAGGCTGTTGGGTAGTGGTAGGAGTGGGGGGAATGGGTCAAAACTAGAGGTGGGGAGATTGAGATGAGAGGTTAGGAAGAAGATGTTGCCCAGGAGGGTGGGGAGACACTGGCCCAGGGTGGGCAGAGAGGTGCTGGAAGCCCCATCCCTGGACATTTGGAAGGCCAGGCTGGCTGGGGCTGTGAGCAACTGATGGAGAGGGAGGTGTCCCTGCCCCTGGGAGGGGGGTTGGGACTGGATGATGTTGAAGGTCCCTTCCAACCCTGACAATTCTATGATTCTATGAAATACCCCCCTCAGCCACCCCCCCTGCAGCCCTGCCCGGTCCCTGCTGGGTCATGGAGCTTCTGCTATTGAGCAATTTCATCACCACCTCTTGTTTTAGCATCTTTGCATCCCCAGAGCAGGCAGGGGAAACATGATAAGCCTGACACCATGCTCAGATTTTCAATCCCTTATTAGAGTCCCAGCCTTGTGAGCTGTCAGGGGGAAGATGTTCATACACGTCCTTAAGGAGATCTGATCCACAGGCAACCAGGGCTGGTTAAAGGCTGTTTTTCAGGAGAAAAGCTCTACAAACACTGACATTCCCCTTGCATGGGGAAGCACTGACGAGGATCTATCCCATCCCTTCTGCAGAGCAGCTCCTGGGTGGCTCTGCAGCTCTGCTGCAAGGGAAAACCATCATCTCATCTGCCTGGGGAGCTGTTTTGGAAAACTACTACTGAATTTATTGTGCCTTCGCAGGAGTTTGGGGAGACTAAAGCTGAGGAAGGTAATTGCAAGTGGAAGGTGGCAGGGGGATGGTGCTGGTAGACCCAGGGCTCCCCAGGGAGGCAGGTGGGGGTAGGAGGGGACTTGATGTTTGGTAAAACACTGAGATTTCTACCAGAGCAGCTGCTGCTTCCTCCTCCAGATCAGACACGGGCTGATCCCCTCTGCTCAGGGGAGGAGTGCAGATGGTGGGTGAGGCTGGACTCCACTTCTCCCACCCCAAGGTGGGAGCTTCTCCTCCATCAGGAGCCACCAGTGTCTCCACTGGCATTCTCCAAAGCTCCTGGAGGAAAGCTCACTGCTGACTGAGTGAAAGGCAGAGCTGTACCCTGCAATACAGCCATGGACAGATCCCTTGGGGCACCCAAACCTGAGCCTGGAAAGGCTGCAGCCTCCTCCACCTCCAAGGGTGGTGGGCTCAGATGCCATCCTGTGCTGAGCCAATACAATGACCAACAATCTCCACCTTCCCCACCAGCCAGGCTGGTCCCAAGTGCCCGATTCTATGATTCTATGACCTTAGGCAAGAGGTAGTTGGTGCCTCAGTTTCCCTTCTGGGACAGCCTTGACTGGGTGGATGATGGGACACCAACTGCAGCTGGTGTTGGCCAATGCAGTAAATGCTGGAGCAGGGTCAGGTTTTGGGGTCAGACATGCATTGAGGACTGGTGGGGTTGGCTGGTCCTGCTGCAGGAGACATGGGGGTGAAAGGAAGGTGCTACTGCTGCTCTGTGAGGTTCAAGGTTAACCCAGCACCATTGGCACTGAAATGGAGATGGGGGCTTGCACAACCTGCTCTTGTGGGAGTTGTCCCTGCCCATGGCAGGGGGGGTGGGACTATTTAAGGTCCCTTCCAACCCAAACCATTCTATGATTCTATGTTAACAGAGCCTGGTAGGGAGCTGGGTGGATGCTGAGGCAATGGCAGTGGAGACATGATGGAGGAGAAGCTGCTGCCACTGTGGAGCCTCATGGGGCCCATGCAGCTCCCACCAGAACCATCATATCATAGAATCACAGAACGGTTTGGGTTGGAAGGGACCTCAAAAATCACCTAGTCCCACCCCCCTGCCATGGCAGGGACACCTCCCACTAGACCAGGTTGCTCACAGCCCCATCCTTGGGAACACCTGCCTGGGCTGCCAGGGAGCTCTGTGCAAAGAGGCTGCTCTAGAAAGCAGATTGCTGCTTTCCTGTGCAGCTGGATGCTCAGTGGAAGCTCTCCAGGATTCTGGCAGCCTGAGAGAGGTCACGGAGGTGTTCCTCACTGCCGAGCATGAAGGAGCCACAGCCTATGTCAAAGCAGGGCTGGGAGGGCAGGGGGACATGGCCTGTCTCTGGCCCGAGCATGACCCACCACCGTTCTGGGTCTGCTGAGGTGTTCTTGGCTCTGGTCTGGCCAGGCTGGGACCTGCTGGGCGCCATGTGGCATCTTATGGCAGCGCTGCCTTGGCAGGAGAAGCTCTTCAAGGACAGAGCTTTGACCTCCTCTCTCTGCAAAGCCTGGGGAGGGGTTAAAGGAACCCGCAAAGGACAAAGCAGATGAGAATCCAGCCAGCAGAGGTCCAGGTCAGGATGGTTTTGTCCTGTGCAATCCACACTCCCCAGTCCATCCCCCTCGAACCGGGGCTGACGGGAGGGGGAAAAACTCTGTCAAGAGCTTTGGCCACCTTGCAGGGAGAGAAGACTCAGAGCCTGGTAAAAAAGCTGTCAGGGTTTGTTGTGTTTTGGGGAACCTTTTTTTTTTCTTTCTTCCTTCCTTCTGTAGCAGTTTCAGCTCATTTACAAAGCCTGCAAAGAGCCAGAGCCTGCACTCCATCCATCCATCCTTCCATCCCCCGCTCTAGCTGGAGCTTGCTCCATGTTGCTGCTCTTAGAGTGCCAAGACCTCTCCCTGTGTCTGGAAGGAGAATGGGCACTGCCAGTCTGGTGCAGGCTGGGATCAGGAGAAACACATCCAATTAACACTTAAGAGCCTGCTCAGGTAGGAGAACCACCCCAGCCCCCTGTGGGAGGAACCCTTTTGTCCCAGCTACCCACACAAAGAGCCACCAGCTCTGATGACACAGAGGGGACCTGACCTCACCACACCTCGCTGACCCCATGGCTGGAGTTTGGGTGCTCTCAGTTTACCCCATGGCTGGAGTTTGGGTGGTCTCAGCTTTCAGCAGAGACCCCAGAGGTGTCCAGCTCCTGCAGGACCAGCACCTCAGCAGCACCCGTGCCCAGGGCAGGGCTGTGCTGCCGGATCCCTTGTGCCATCTGGAGCTGTCACAACAAGGGAGCTATTCTCAGCTCCGTTTGTATGTCTGCCTGACATCTCTCTTGCTGTCAAAACCAGCTTCCCAAGGCAGTAAATAGTTGTTTGGAAAAGAGCAAGTGGGTGCTGAGCTTGTACCCGGGTCTGAACAAATCCTGCCAGTGCTTTGGTGAGGCTCAGGGGATTGCTGGGTGTGCCAGCGTTTAGAATCATAGAATTGTCAGGGTTGGAAGGGACCTTAAACATCATCCAGTCCCAACCCCCCTCCCATGGGGAGGGACACCTCCCACTACAGCAGTTGCTCACAGCCCCAGCCAGCCTGGCCTTCCAAATGTCCAGGGATGGGGCTTCCAGCACCTCTCTGGCCAACCTGGGCCAGTGTCTCCGCACCCTCCTGGGCAACAACTTCTTCCTAACGTCTCATCTCAATCTCCCCACCTCTAATTTTGACCCATTCCCCCCACTCCTACCACTACCCAACAGCCTCAAAAGTCCCTCCCCAGCTTTCTTGTACCCCCCTTCAGATCCTGGAAGGCCACCAGAAGGTCCCTTTGGAGCCTTCTCTTCTCCAGCCTGAACAACCCCACTCTCTCAGTCTGTCCTCACAGCAGAGCTGCTCCAGGTTGCTCAGGCTGTGCTGCACCATGTGGGGCAGGTCACTCCTATCTGGACCCACTGATGCCACGGGGGGGTTCAGAGCCACTCCCTGTGCCCATGAGGAGGTTGAGAGTCTCGCTGCTGCTATGGGTGTGAGCAGCAAAATCTCTCACACACACGCACAGCATCAGCCTCTGTGACCCACCACTGACCTAGCAGCAAAATTCAATTAGTAACAATTAGGATTTAACATCCCCCTGCAGTGCTTTCCCTCTCCACAGCAACCCACAGATATTAATTAAGACATTCACATCAACCCCTGCACCGCACTACCCAGGGACAGGCTTGTCCCCCCTTGATGTCTTCTTGCCTCAGACAAGCTCAGCTCTGCGTGGCAGGGGGGGTGACAGCTCAGAGCAGTGACAGGGATGGCTCGTAGCCTAATTAGCAATCTCAGATGGGGCTTGGGTTTCCCAGTGCTGACAGGGCTGTAATGGGAGGGCAGAGGGATTAGCAGGACACAGCAGGGAGAGCCAGTGGCTTTGCACAGAGCTGGAGAGCTCGGTGGGACCGGTGGGTGGTGGTGGCCACTGAGACCTCCTCAGGAGGTGGGTCTACAGCAGCCACCCTGGAGTTGTCATAGGAACATAGAATCATTTAGGTTGGAAAAGACCTCTAGGGTCATCAAGTCCAACCTTCATCCCAACATCTCCCTGACCCCTAGACCATGTCACAAAGCTCCACATCTACTCATTTGTTGATCCCCTCCAGGGATGGTGACTCCAGCACCTCCCTGGGCAGCCTGGGCCAGTCCCTGACCACTCTCTCAGTGAAGAACTTCTTCCTAATGTCCAATCTAAACCTCTCCTGGTGCAGCTTGAGGCCATCACCTCTTTGCGTCATTAGTTCCTTGGGAGAAGAGCCCAACCCCAGCCTCACCACGACCTCCTTTGAGGTAGCTGTAGAGAGAAGTTGTCCTTGCTGTAAGGACCTTTCTCACCCATCACTTCTGCTCCCCCCAGCTTGTCCCACTACAACACTTGGTGTGGAAGAAGAAAGACCTCATGGGACACACAGGCAGGGGAAGGGCAGACCAGAGTCTCTGCCCTGGACCATTGCTGAGGTTCCCCAGGGTATTAAGCTGGGATCGAGCCTGCTCTTGGCTCCAAGCCTGCAGAAAAAGGTGCCAGACTTTGAGTGTTAAACACAGTGAGTGTTAGAAGAGCTGGTTGCCAGCCTCTGACAGCAGAGCAACATCAGCAGCATGGGAAGGGAGGGTATGGAGCAGCCTGTCCTGCTAACACCACAGCCACGGGCTGGAGATGGCCGGGGAATCATAGAATCATAGACTGCCAGGTTGGAAGGGACCTCAAGGATCATCCAACCTTTCAAGGTGAAATAATATTGTTTAAGTGAGCTGGGCCAGCACCCTATCAAGCTGAGGCTTAAAACTGTCCAATGTAGGGGACACCACCACAGCCATGGGCTGGAGATGGCCTTGAAAAGCCTGTCCAAAAGAGCTGCCCCCTCAAACGTGCTTGGAGGTGGCCAAGGGGCCTCCAGCCCCTGCTGCCTAGCCCTCCCTGTCCCCTGCCTTCACTCTGCTGTGGGGGATCCCTTGGCCCTTGTCTCCTCGGACTTCCAGACACCATCTTCTGCAGCTGATGAGCTTCTCTTCACCTCCACCTTGAGGGCTTCCACTTGGGTACATCCCATCCCCAGTCCAAGCCAGGAATGAAACCCCCAGGGAGCACCTGATCCACAAAGGACCCCACTCAGCCCTGCCAGGGACCTGCTTTGCCACCCCCTGAGCTGAAGGTTTCTCCCAGACCCCCACTTTGCTAACAAGGAACCCTGTTGATCCTTCACTTGCTCTCCTGCAAAGCCACATCAGAAGCTCTGGTGGCATCAAGGTATCCAGGCAAAGCACAAGCAGCAGGACACGGCTCAAAGCAAGAACCACGGGGGGATTTTCTGCGGCTGATGTGGCTCAGGAGGGGGAGAACAGGCAGTGAGAACACTTCCATCTGGCATTAAAATCTGTGAATTCATGAATTTAGCCTTATTAGAGGGCCAGCCCCTGTTGTGTGGAGATAGAGGCTTCGGGATTTGTTTTGTTTGGAGTCTGTCTGAGTGTGCTGGATGCAGATCCTAACAAAAGAACATCAATCGGGGCTCAATGAGTGCCCTCCAAAACCTGATTGATGAGCAATTAAAGGTTTCCCTGGATTAAACTCAGGTCTCTCCAGCTTGCCATAAATAATTCTGACTTCATTTATCTATCCAAAGGAGTATGGATTTTGGGGGACACGGGAAAGAAAAGAAAATAATAAAAGCATTTGGATGCTGGAAGCTAAAGGCACAAACAAACTGGTGATGGGGTCACCCTAAATCAAAGCAGCTCCCGAGGAATCTGGGCTGGCCAGAGCAAAGGCTGCTGAGGAAGAGTTGGAGGGATGGCCACAGGCACAGGGAAAGGCTCTTTTCTAGAGGTATAAACTCTCCTGTGGATTGTGCATGTGGGACCCATGTGCATCCACAGATATTTTCATCTGGGGGTTGGAGATTTGTTTTCCTCTCAAGACCCACATCTCAGCTGCCCCAAGCTCCCTCCTTCACCCATCCCCTTTTTAGGGTCACAACCTGGGCTGAACATCCCCCATTCAATTCACCTATAATTTTCCCCCAGTTTATCTGCATTCCCAGCCTGGCTGCCCCTGCCATTGCTTTTCCAGGATGAAAAGTGCAGGATTTCAGGGTGGAAGAGGGACTGTGAGCTGCAAAAGGCCAACACCCCTTGTCCTCTGCCATCGGAACGGAGGCGACTGCATCTGGGTGGGTGACTCACGGGTAAAGCAGGACACTCTGCAGAGAAGGAGGGTCCTTTCTATTAGCTCAAAATACAGGCAGGGAGAAAAGGAAAAACAACAGATGGGCCTCTGGGTCTGTTATTCCATCTCAAGAAAGAGCCACCCGCTCATGAGTGACAGCTCTCAAGTGTTGGACCGCGGCTCCAGGGCTCTGCTGGTTGGAGGAGCCCCACGCTAGGGAGTTGTGCTTTGCTTTGGGTCCAGATTCTGTCCTCCAAGATAAAGCCACGGATGCAGCCCCTCTAAATGCTGCAGACTCAGACCTCAGCTTGAGCTTGTTGCTCACAACAAACTTCTGGACCAGCCCCGTGCAGTGGGTGTGGTGGGCAGAGCTCGTTCAGGGCAGGGTTGAGCTGGTGATGCTCATCCTATTTCTGTATATTCATCCTATGGTGATGGAGTGGCTATTCTGGGAACAGGCTGTGCCATTTCCATTCACTTCTTTGCTGGAGATGTGAAACCACGGGGGTGATTTCATACACACCAGATTCACACACACCAGCTTTGAAGGACTGGAAGAGCTCCCCAGGGTCAGCTGCTACTGCAGCTCCATGTCTTATGCAAGGATCTGAGGAGCAAAGGGGTAGAGAGATGGTTTGGGGGTTTGTGGCTGCTGGAGCTGATCAAGGGAGAGGGGAAACTACCCCACCCCCAGCATCAAACTCTGCCTTTTCCTAAAAGGCTTTTTCAAACAGTACTATCAGCCCCAGAAATGTCATCAGCTCACACAAAGCTGCTGGTGAGCTGAGTCTTTTTAACCACGTGTGTTAAATGACTCTGCAGGGGGCCAAAGAGCATTTTGCAGAAAGTTGGGCTGCTGGGCTCCTGATCTGTCTCTCTGACCCCCTGAGAGGTGGCTACCCAGCAAAGCAAGGTGGACAAAGCAATGCTAAACTGGAGCTGCTGGGGAACAGCTTAGCCCAGGGGATCTGCAGGCTGGAAAAGGTGCCCAAGCAGGGGAGCTTGGCCCCTGCTGAGCTCACCCTTGGAGCTGGACCCCTGCAGGTCTTTGCACTCGAAGGCTGGATGCTGCTGTGGCTATGTCTGGCTGCAGGGATGTGCTCACCTAGGCTGGAGCTTCATGGTCCTTTAGCCCATGCTGCCCCCAAGGAAAGGGTTGGGGCTGTGCTGGAAAAGAGTCTGAATGTTGAATGCATGCATTCATAGAAAAAAATAAGTAATTTGACTGCAAAGGGATGTGCTGTAGATTGGGTGTTTCTTTTTGGAGCTGGCTGGGAGAAACTTCCTTTTGCTTGGGCTGGTTTTTGTGACCCCCTCCTGGTCCCAGCCCCAGCTCAGGGCTGGTTTTGCTCTCAAACTCTGGAAGCTTTTTGAGGATTTACCCCCCCACACACCCCATCCCTACAAGGACACCACCCTTGGGGAACACCTAGGGATGGTGAGGGAAAGCCCCGAGCCTGAGGAGGTTTAGCAGAGGATGGGAGCTGTGTCTCAGCACCTCTGGCTTTTTTTCTGACCACTTTTTTCCCACACAGCAGCTATTGGGAGCTGTCGGGCTCCCTTGGCTGTCCCCATCTGCAGCTTTGCCAACGGTGTCCCCACATATTGCCCAGGAAGGACCTGGGCTGGGGAAAGAGCTCCTGTCCTGCCTCCCCTTCATTTCTTACATAGGAACCAGGGAATAAACCCACGAAAAAGCTCCTACAAATCACGATTAGAAGGGTGCAGTTAGAGGAGAAAGCAGCTGCTCTGAAGAGGAGCTTTAAAAGCCATCCCCAACTCGGCCAGGAGGTTGCCTGCTCCATATTAGCTCTTCTCACCACTTAGGTGAGAACTTTCCTGTCCCAAAGGTGCAGCCCAACACTCCTCCCAGCTCTGGCTGGTGTAGGAACCGCCATGGTGCTAACGGGGAGGGCTGACCCTCTGCTTTCCCCACCGGTTTAACTCTGCAGTCACAACCTGAGACAGCATCTTGCAGAGAGCCAGGCAATTTTTTTTTTGCCTTTTATTCCTCTTTGACACAGGGGTTTAATCAAAAGCCCACCAGTCATTTGAACCGCCTGCATTGGGTTTGTTCAATTCATGTTCACGGTTTCACTGGAAACCTTTTCATCTCCTCTTTTGCCCAGGGTTTGGGATTTCAACATGCTTTGGGCTGGGAACATTTCCTTTCTTGATGAGCCCTCGGGGAGGAGGAATATTGCTTCTGACAAAGCATTTGCATTTTGTGCAGAGCTGCAGAATTAGCGGCGGCTCCAGTTCGAGCAATTGAGAGAGGGAAGTCCTGGGCTCTGCAGATGGGGTGAGAGGGAAAGGGTTCTTTAGAAAATCAATTAAGGGGGACACAATGAGGCATTGCGTTTGTGCTGTCCCCATTCATCACACCCCCAGAGCGGCCACCCCCCCTCCCAGCAGCCTGAGGGAAACTGGTTTCACTGGGAGGTGGGAGCTTCCAGGGGAGCTGGGCTGCGCTTGGAGGACCTGGCTGCAAGTCTGCCCCCCTTTAATGATCCTTTCACTGACCCCTTCCCCGTAGTTTTTGGGCATCTTGAGCTCTTGCCAACCCCCCACGCCTCGACTGGAGGAATCCCCCCGAGGGCTCTTTGTGCTGCGGTTTCTCCTTTTTACTTTTCCCTTCCTTCAAAGAAATGGGAAAGTCATTGCGGGGAAGGCGAGCGGTGCAAGGGGCGATGGGGAGGGAAGCAGGAGGGTCCTTCGGGGAGGAGAGGACTGAAAAGCAGCTTACCTGCAGGAGGAGGAGGAGGAGGAGGAAGGCAGGACGGAGGCTGGGCACCATCCTTACCTCCCGGTGCGCCCAGCTCCCCGGGGCATGGCTGGCAGCGGGCCCGGCTCCTGCGGGCAGAAAATCCTCCGGGCTCGGTGCGAAGGATGGAGTCGGGGTCCCGGGTTGGTGCAGGGAGGCAGGCGGGTACCCTTCGCCCTCCCCCCTTCGCTCAGCGACCCGCTCCTGCCTTTTATAACCTCCCTCGGAGCCGCTCCTCTGGCTTCCCACCTTCCAGCTCGCCCGGCGATGGGCTACATCCCTCCTCACCAGCCTCCCACTCCCCCCTGCTCTCCCTCCTCCTCTTCCTCCTCCCCTTTTCCTTCCTCCACCTCCCTGGTGCCTTCCAACTCTAGGATTTTTTTTTCCTCCCTTCTCCTTCCCTCCCTCAGCATCTTTACCAGCAGGAACTTCCCACCGGTCCAG